>APFE030612145.1:156408-176260 GCA_000404065.3 Pinus taeda | reverse complement strand
CGTACAAGGTGTTGCAAAAGATTGGTACTATGGCATACAAATTGGAGCTTCCTGCAGCTTCTCGATTGCACCCAATTTTCCATGTTTCATGTTTAAATAAGGTTATAGGCAATAAGCTCTCAGTTCAAACAATATTGCCAGAACTTGACGAGGAAGGAAAAATTATATTGGAACCAGAAGTAGTCACAGAAACAAGAACTTGACAGCTATTGAATCGATCAATTTCAGAGTATCTTGTCAAGTGGAAGAACTTATCTGCTGAAGATTCCACATGGGAGGATGAGAATTTTATACAGAAGCATTCCAAGAACTACTCAAGCGTTGAGGACCAACACTTTTTGAAGGAGAGGGGCATGTTGGGTCCCTATAATACTAGTGATGACCCCATTACTATTGTAGTTGTACCCCTTATTAATATTGTTGTGCCCCTATTGCCCCCATATTGTTATTACTGTGCCCCATAGAATCCCTCTATTGTTATTTTTGTGGCTTTAATATTATTATTGTTAGGTCGGCTGGGTTATATTGTGACTCCTTAGACTCCTATATATAGAAAGGAGGTTTTGTCATTTGAATAATCCAAGAACTGTTCATTTATGTAATTTAAAGGAGGTTGCCCCCTCAAAGAGGCTGAATTCTATGCCATTGATCTATCTTTTCTATCTTTTCTTGAGCTAGTTTCATAACATATAATAACATCAAAACATTCGTTTTCTTCCTTGGTATGTTGATCTAGAGTTCCTTTGATATTTGGATATAAAACAACTATTGGAGTGTAGGAAGAAGATTGTGTGGGCCTTTATTATTGTAACTTTAGGAATCTATCACATGTTATAATATTTCCATGAATCTCCTCTATATATTCCAAAAAACATACTGAGGTATATGAAAGTGAGTTGAGTTCACTATGGATTTAGTAATATTTTAGAGATAGTATATGTTTCTATAGTTGTATTTTAGGATATGGATCATTATTATAGGTTGGATAATTTCCATGACTTCATTCCAAAATAAATTTATTTTCACTTTTAACCAATGTACATGAATATAGTAGAGAAAAATTAGATGGAATTATGAGAAAATATCTTTGCATGGAGTACAAGAGAAATCGATTGCATCATTTTTTACACTTTATGAGGAGAATGTTTGAGATCATTTCAAAAACTATTCAAATCATAATTCATAATATTATTTATAATTACATGAACATCATAACATATATCTATATTACAAGTGATAAAAGGCACATTTTACTTCATAGATAGCTAGTAAGCTAGTGCTTGAATTTGCCAAGATACAAAGAACTAGTTTTCATATTTTTAGTACTCCACAAGCAATCAATGAGATTGTAAGAAAGTATAAGGCTCAACTACCAGCCAAGTGCTTGTCACATGATGGGTCATGAAATATATATGGAAAATCCATGATGGATTTATTTATTAGAAACACCATCCTTCTTCATAGCAACTACGTAGTACACATAACATGCATTTTAAGGGGGCTGTTTCTTCCTACTTGGTTTTCCCTATTTACCTCATTTTTGTGATATTATTTTTTTCATAATTTGTTTTGTACATGATTAATTAACATGGTTGCAAACTAATGGGACTCATATAGTTGTTTGTGCATTATTACTTGACATAGCTAAAAACTATCAAAACTCATTCATTATGCACACTCCCTAGTTTCTCTTTAGAGAGGGTTTGACCAGCTTTCATCACCTACTAGGGATTCTCCACCACTGATGATCACTTTCCATTATTATCATTTTTCTACTTTTACCAAGTCCATTCTTAATGGGGGTGTCACCTAGGATGACATGTGATATCAACTAGGTATTGACTAGGAAGTGACATGGTTGTTTTCTATCCATTAGCATGCATTACCTATTCTAAAGAAACCTTATCCATGAATACACACTTCTTCTCTTATTTTGGGAAGAACCTTAGCCACAACCTCATCCACTCATCTGATCACCTTATTCTTTGATTTTTAGTCCTATTTGTAGGGTTTTCCTGTTATTTTAGAGTTAGGAGTTGCATGTGTGAGTTATTTCTTCTGTTATCACTTATTTTTGAGTCATATTTTCCTTAATCAACTTTATTATTGACTCCTACTCTATTTAAGGCCCTACAAACTTATTCTTAGACTAATTACTAAGTATGGTAAGGTGTTTCTCTAGTTTCTATGTGCATTCACTATGGAAGCCCAAACTATTATTCATTGGTCCTTTGTCAAGGGAGTGTTATAAATTTGTATTAATGTCAAGCGATAATAGACACAAAATTTATGAAGTAATTCAAATTTGTTCTATAAGGCTCTTATCCTATTTGAATTCAATTTCATTCTTCCTTCATTCTTGTCTTGCAATGGCTATTGTAGTATCTTTTAGACAATCAGATCTTTTTATCATGCTTAAAAGCTAAAAAATCCAAGGACAAAGAGCTAAATTCTAGGCTAGATATAGCAGCTATCATTCAACTATGGATGATCTTTCTATGCTTGGGATCATTACTGAGGAGTCACTTTGCAATAATAAAATAATCCTTTTAGGTTGAGAATTATTGCAATAGGGTCATATGAGAATGTTATTTGCATGCTTAGAAATATTAAGGGTTGGTTGGAAGAAATTAATTGTAATATAGGACTTAAGTAAGGTTTCCTCATGTTCCCCACCATTTTTGGAAGATTGTTTGGAAGGAGTACATTGTGTTAGTGAAAATCTAGCCAAAATAGTCATAATTATTCCTCATATGTCAACAATATTGTTCTTATGTTGATGTATTCCTATGATCTCGAGAAGGAACAAAAAGTTATCAAGGATTTATGCTCTAGTGCATGTGTGACTTTTAACACTAATAAAACAAAGTTTATAATGGTCAAATACATAAATATTACTTATTCTAATTTTTGTAAGACAATAAGAGTTTGGAGAAAGTGACTTTATACAAAATATCTCTAAATTGATCTTCATGACACGCATAATTGGGACTATAAAATTGAAAAAAGAATAAATGGAGTGTCGAACAATTATTATGGGCTTGAAAATAATGATCAATTAGTGGAACTTTTGGTCTCAGATAAGAATAAAGTCGTATTTGAGACTCTCATTACTCTTGTTATCTTATATGGTAGTCAATTTTGGGCCTACAACCTAACGAAAGAATCATGGAGAATGATAGAGAAACCAAAACTATAGTACAACTTATAATATTAAAATTAAATGCAATGCACCCTATCTTATCCTTCTCAGATATATTTTTTTACCCCATCAAAAAATTGACTATCACTAAGTATTTAATGTATAAAAATAACATAAATAACATGAAAAACAAAAGGCTACTCTAATCAAAACCACCTACAATGGCAAGGGGGTTGGCATATTGGTATACTCATACTAATCGATAATATTGCTACTCACATGCCCTTAGAATTTATTTCTGTATAGTGGCTGGTGAACTCCTTGTATAGAAATAATAACAAACAATATTGAATAATTCATGATGGCCATCATTCCATGGGTTTCTGGTCTCATCATGGAACAAACCTCCTCACCCGCATCTTGTCAATCTAACAACCAAGAGACCTTTCAGTATACTTTCCAATTTCATAATATATAAAATTCAATGTGGAAGAAATTATAAAGCCTATATTTTATTACTATCTAAACATGTTATTTTTTTTATTTTTTTCCTTTGGATTCAATCCAGCCTTTGTGAACCTGATCAAGGCTTGCACTGACAACCTTGGATAGCCCTGCTAGTAAATGGTTGACCTGCCTCTTATTTCCAAGCTTCAAGGGGGATAAGACAAGGATGCCCACTATTACCCTTTTTGTACATTATAATGGTAGACACCTTGAGTAGGAAACTAATAATGGAAAGAAACAAAGGTTCTCTCCCAAGCATCCGACCGATGACCAGAATAGAATCAATCAACCATGCCTTGCTCACAGATGATTCTCTTCTGTTGGGAGGAGCTTCCACACGAATAGCAAAAGAATTCAATGAGACCCTACAAAGCTTCTGTATCATTTTAGGAGCACTTATCGATAAAAGAAAAAGTGCAGTGTACAGTTGGAATACAAAGGAACAAACCAGCCTTCGAATTGTTAGAACCCTGGACTTTCCGGGCTATGCCTCCTAGGACAAAATAAAATACCTGAGACTACCTTTAACCTTAGGGACTAACTCAGCCTCACTCTCGACTGAAGTCATCAGCAAGATCAAAACCAAGATAGCTGCTTGGGGTGGGAAGTGGCTCAACTACACTGGCAAGCTAATCTTCATAAAGTTTGTCCTTTCCTCCCTCCCTACCTATTAGGACTCTTTCCTCTCAGCTCCAAAGACAATCACAGATCAGATTTCATAGCTACTTAGAAACTTCCTATGGCAAGGAGGCAAAGGAAACAAGAGGAAATTCCACTTAGTCAGTTGGGACACAGTGAAAAGGCCAAAGCTGGAAGGAGGTCCCCAGATTAGAGACCCTGGCTTGGCCAATAATGCCTTAGGTGGAAAAATCCTTTGGAAAATCTACTCCAACAAAAACCATCCAGTCAGTCAATTACTTCAGAATAAATACTTCAAAGGAGTCTCATTTAGAAACCTCCAAGTGGATAGTATTCCCAAAGGCACGCCGCTATGGAACCTATGTAGAAAAGGGCTTGCCACCTTCCAAAACCAACTTTTCAGAGTGCTTGGAAAAAGAGCAAATACTATGATATGGCAAGACAAATCATTGAAAATCCCCTTCTAAAACATTCAGTGGAATTAGTTGACCTTCATGACTAGCTCTACATGGGAAAAACAAGGAAAATGGGAGGACTAGGTCCTCCCCAATCTGCTAGCACATTTACTTCACCAAAAGCACCTTCTCTTGGACAAGTTGAAGGGCTTGGCACCTGTTAACATACATGCCTCGGATCTTTGCAGGTGGGGGAAGACTGGAGTCTACACCCCCGTGCTTGGTTTTGCAGCCTTGCTTCCCACACAAAATCAAGTTCACAACCCTTCCATTTGGTAGCGTACATGGGACACATACGAAATCCCCAAGGTGCATTTTTTCACTTGGCTTCTCATTCACAGGAAAGTGTTGACAGGTGAGAATCTTGCCCACAAAGGCATAATAGGGCCGCATTGGTGCACCATGTGTGGATCCACACCTGAAAACATGGACCACCTCTTTGTAAGCTATGCCTTTGCCCAAATAGTATGGGCCCTTGTCCTTCATAGCTTCAACACACCCACCCCTCTCCAGGGTACAATTGTGGACCTCTTCTCCACCTGGACTGCAAGGTATCCTAGGACTCTCAACACACAATCACTGTGGAACCGGATCTGGAACTCCATTTCCAAGTTCATTTGCTGGAAACTCTGGCTTTGGCTCACCCAAAATAACTGGATATTCAACAATGTAAAGTCCTCACCCTTGACAGTGGTGGCCAGAGCTAAGGCATCCTTGATGGAAGCTCTTGGAAACTACCCCAACAAGTTAGATGACAATCTCATAACTGAGGAACGAAACTGGTTGGGAACCCTTCTCATTTGAGACAGTAAAAAAGCAGCTACTCGACCCACATTCAACCCTGACTGGCACATTAGAACAATAGATGCAAAGTTCCAAAACTAGTGGAGGAAGTAGGGAAAGGTAATAGTTTTCTTCGACGGCGCCTCTAAAGGCAATCCAGGGATCTCTGGTGCAGGAGGTGTGGTCTACTCTTAGGACGAATCTCGAATAGATAGCTACAATTGGGGACTAGGGGAAAACACAAACAACCAGGCAGAAATTCTCAAGCTTCTTAAAGGCTGCTAGATCGCACAAGAATAGGGACCCAAAGCTCTTTAGGTCTTCAGGGACTTAGAACTCTTGATAAAAACATTAAACTTAGAGGAGCATTTTAAGAATATGGCTCTCAATAATACTCTCCAGAGGCTGTGGGGCCTGCTGGTTCATTTTACCTCCTCCTCCTTTTTTCACATCCTTCGTAGCTCAAACAAGGAAGCAGACATCAAAGCCAATGAGGGATGCAGGCTGGCCCAAGGTTTTAAAAAAAAAAACTCAGAAGAACTAGTGTGGACAGCCATACCATAGCTTAATTAGTGCTACGTAGACCAAACTTCGCAAATATCGAATACTCCAACTTCACACTCTGGGTCATTTTGGTTCAAAACAAAGAAGGGAAGGTTGCTTGGCGTATTATGGATTTGTGTATTCATGCTTCCATGTAATGTCGGTTGATTAGGTTGCGGCCCAACCGTTGATCTATCAATATATTAACCAATTTAATTAAAAAAAAAAAACATGTTACTTTTTTCAAGATTTTTAAATATTTAAATGAATAATTATTATTAGGCCAATAGGTCTTCTTTTGAATCAGTTCATTTGTCTACACTTTTTGTGTCCATCTGACATGTGTGAAATTCTCTGTCTCACACTTGTCACAAACTTTTACACCCGCCTTTGTGCATTCCACACGACATTTGTGTGCGCCACTTCTGCACTCCATTTGACATTTGTGTGTGCCATTTTCTACGTCGGAGTTAGTGGCCTATCCGTCTGAATTCTTTATGTGCACCATTTTTTATGTCGCAATTAGAGGCCGTCCGTCAGGATTTTTCAACTTTTGCGATTGAACCGTAATTCATTCATTAATATTACACAATTCAATAATGCAGATGGAATGACCATCATGAACAACCTTCTTGAGGTTTGCAAGCAAGAATTAAAGTCCGTGTACTCACCTAACATGACATGATAAAATGATGTATAAAGGAGAATATGCATTATGTTTATGGGGTTATTTTGGATTTTAACCGTAAGAAAATGTTTGCTTTTAGTTATGCTGTTTAGTTTGAGGTACTTTCGATCAACTTGAATAAAAAAAATTGTGAAGTCTATACATGTCATCTCCGTGATAACAAGACATCATATACTGCAAGATCGAAATTATTCTTAAAGCAATCGTTACATGAGAAAATCTATTGAATATTCAAAATTTGAAAGCTCTTTTGCGTTAGTTTTCAATGTTCTATGGAGAACATGGATGTTTAATAAGTATGTGCTAAATTCTTGATTCAAAGGTTGATAGAAAAAAGCTAGGAAGGCTGTAAGTTAGGGAGTAGAAGAGTAAGATAAAAATGAAAAATGAATTTGTATAAAATTATAGTTAATGAAAGATGAAATATTTAAAATATTTTATTGAAATTTGATAAATTGAGATAAATAGTTTAAATTTATTTTTGGATATCAAAATTCTGAATTTATTAGGATGGTTTTAGAGGAGTAAAATGAAATTCTATAAAATATAGTCGAGTGAAAGATGAAATATTTAAGATATTTTTATTGAAAATTTGAATAAATTTAAATAAATAGTTTAAATTTATTTTTGGAATATCAAAATTCTGAATTTATATTATGGTTTTTAGAGGATTAAATTAATTGGAGTGAATATTTTTTTTGAAGAAATGATAAGATTACCAACTTCAAATTATATATATTTTAGTTTTGATTAAAAATTAAATAATATTATTATCATTATTTTATATATAAGGTAAATATTGAGGACGATTTTGTTTCTTTTTAATGAATGGCAAAATCCATTATAAGTCAATTGTCAAATGAGTACTAGGCTTAATTTAAAGTCGCATCTGTTTATGGAGAATTGTTCAATTTTTCTCATACAAATTCGGATGATTGTTCAATATTCCTAATACAATTTCTTGGGAGGAAGATTCCTGGCTTTTCCGCTATAAATTCCAAGATACATCCATAGATACAATGCTTCAAGACTCTGCAGAAAATTTGATGTGTGCTCTTTGTATTCATCAACAAGCAGAACTTTACTTCATGGTAATCACCACAATTTTTGCTCTTATTTTTTTTTGGGTTAGTTTGATCTACGGGGATTTGAACCATGGTTTACATAATATTTCGTTAGAAGGGGGCTTTTCCACTATAAATTCCAAGATACATCCCATAGATACAATGCTTAAGGGCTCTCTAGAAAATTTGATGTGTGCTCTTTATATTCATCAACAAGCAGGACTTTTCTTCATGGTAATCACCATAATTTTTATTAGTATTTTTTTTTTTGGGTTAGTTTGATCTATGGGGATTTGAACTGTGGTGTAATGACCCCACGGATTAACCTACAAATAAATATATATTTTTTTAAATAAACATATTCTATCCACCAATGCGTGCATTCGGGACGCAACCATTTCAACGTTAATACTATTTTCGCGCAGTTTCCATAATAGAATTGGCTTTGGATAAAATCTTTTGTCATTTATGTGCAATTGGAAATATCCCACAGAGGATAGAAAGTTATATGTCGGATTGAATACTGTTAATGCTGCTCCTTACATCTGGCATTGGCATTAACTTTCGCCAGCTCGATCACGTGATGAGGGTGTGGTCATTGCACCCTCTACTACTGTGCCCTCGAGCTCCTCCCCAGATCGATGGTGTGGAGCCATGGTAGCCCATCCGAGGATGAGGCTTGCTCGATACACAACTCGGTTAGTCGTGCCATTGATGTTTTCCAAAAGCATTGTTCTCAGCCTTGCTACAGCTTCCCTCTCCTTCCTGGTGCCGAACACACACAGAACTTCATCTCGATGATGAATGGCTATAGCCCTGAAACTTTGCCAAGCTCTGAGTTGGCTTGGACCTGTTCTTTTCTAAACGGCGGTTGCCTTGAGGTAAATATTTCACTATGTTGTCTTTCTATAAGTGTTCTTTTCTTTGTTTTCTGTTCGGCCGAATTCCTAACATGCCTCAGGCCTGTCTCTGTTTTGCTATGGACGAGGGTTATGGTTCTTACTCCAGCAATTTATGCATGGCATGGGTGTAGCTGCCCAGCTTTCGGGTCCCATCCATTCAGAGCTTGACTGACTCATATGTTTCCATGGTTCCTCTGTAATTTTTAATTCTTTCTTAATCGTCCTACTACAATAAATGAAAGCCTTCCTAATGGAATGAAGGGTTTCTTTTTTTTTGAATTGTGATGGCCTTCTGGCCTAGCCCCTTATGGATTCTTTATTTTCCTATTGTATAGAGTTTTGGTCAATTTTGAGCCTGGCAGACTTGCCTAGCTCAGGTATGGTTTGGGAAATCCATCCCTCATAAAGGGTTTTGAACTGTTAACTATATTTTATGAGCCCTCGAGCTCTCTTGTACATTTGCTGTGTGATTCACTGTAAAATAATGTCATGCATATTTTATGGCTTCCTATAGTTTTCGAGGCTAGCCATGCACATTATGTTTTAAATACTAGACGTGCACATTATGTTTATATATGTATCAGTTCATGCACATTATGCACCAATTTTTGAACTGTTGGTCTGGTCTTTTATGACCTGAGTTCTGTGGACAAGGGATGAGCTCCTTCCTTGCAGCGCCTCACCATATTCCTTGATAGTTTTAATGTATGAACCCTCATCAAGGTTCTTGAGCTGTTAAATTATGATATTTTCAAGACTGTGATAGAGCATTTTATGAATATATATATGTATAATTTGATTCTAAACATTCCTCACTTTGCCAGTGGGGTTTTCATTTCCATAATGTATTTCATTGTGCACGACATTTCATAATGTATGAATGTATGGCATAATGCTCGCCACATGATGATAAAGGGTTTATGCTTCACAGGTTTATGGTTTTGTTTAACAGTGATTATGAGTCTAGCTCTTCACACTATGAGATTCTTGCTCGTATAACCTACAGGATTATCAACTGAATTTTCCTTCAGAGCCAAGTTTATACTTTTATACATTCTCTTGAATTTACTCATTCCCGTATGGGTCGAAATTGGTAGGATTGCCTTGTTGTCATTTTGAATGTATATTTGGGGTGTTTACCTTGCTGTATTATGGGTTTTATTTGCATGCTAGTAAGAGCAACTAAACTCTAGCGGTTGTGACTATGCTAAGTAGAGTTTTCTGTAAAGTTAAATGTTTATTTTCATCCCACAAATGCTTCAGGGGTTTTTAATTTGAAATGTTATACTTTTATGCATTTCTTTGTGATAAGCATGTGAAGAGAATAAAGATATTGTTAATGGAATGTATTCTGTTTTGCTATAGTAACAATCTTTTGAAGAATCTGAATTCTATGACAAGCCTGTGAGTTTTCTGTTTTTTTATTATTAAAACTATAATCCCTGAAAAGATTTCCTAGCAGATCAATCACACATTTGTCTTCCAGATTTTTTTTTTTTTTTAAGGACAGAAACAAGATTCAAATCTCTTCACAAGCTCCTAAATACTAGCATCAGTCAAGGTTTCTTGAGGACAACCATACCTTCACTCAGCTTTTGTCCTGATACCCTGTAAGAAAATTCTCTTCCATTCCCTTTTCACAATATAAGAGGAAACATAGAAGAAAGAATAACATTATATAGCTTCTAAATAGTCCCTATACAGTGGTTTCTTACATACCTGGCATTATTTGGCTGAAAAGTTGTTCCTGACAATCAACAGAATCAGGGTCTGTTGTCTTTCAATCCACCCAACCATGAGATTCGTCCTTTAGGACCAAAATCTCCCCCCTTGCTTCTTGCTAGACCGCAATCCTCTGCAAGTGCTCATATAGTGAGCAAGGCTATCTGGTCATCACCAAACTTAGCCACCTTTCTTTCCTTATTGGATCCTTTTCCTTTTACCTTTGCCTATCACTATAGCGCAGATTTTCCTCCCCCCCTCTCCTTTTCTCTGGAAACTTTTCCAGTTAGGGGACATAGTTAGGGTTGCTTTCACAACAATTGTCTTTCCACCTCAAGAGGACAAATTCCTCCTTGAGAATTTACTCCTTCTAAAGAAACACTTCATTTACTAAAAGAAAACAAATTATAAATTTTTTTAAATAGATAATAACAACAGGTTCAGTTTATATTTACCACAGTAAATCAAATATTTACATTTTTATCCCAAAGCATTACATCTTCCCCCCTTGAGATTGGACATCGTCCTGATGTCCTTTAGCTATGAACAACCTTGGATAAGTCCTTTTCATAAGTTCTTCATCTTCCCAAGTGGCCTCATTAGGCCCAAAGTGCTACCACTGCACTTTAACTTGGGTAATATCCCACTTTCGCAACGTTACTTCTCTCTGGTTGAGGATGCTCAATGGTTCGACCCGAATTTCTCCTTCTGGTTCTACCTGCAACATGCAACATCCCAAGTCAGTTTTCCTTTGAAAGAAAACATTTAGACTGATCTACCGAAGATAATTCTCACCTAAATATCCTGCCATTTAATCACATGTTTAGGATCATAAACATATTTTTTTTAACATGGAGACATGAAAGACATTATGGACTTGTATGTGACTTGGCAGAGCGAGCTAGTAAGTCACTAGCCCAATTCTTGCTAAGATCTGAAATGGTCCACAATATCGAGGTGCCAACTTAGCACACCCGCTCCACTGTGATGTGCTCTTTTTTGCTCGAATTCTCACATACACATGATCATCGACCTAATACTCCTTAAACCTCCTTTTCTGGTCAACAAAATTATTTTGCCTATCCTGAGTTGCCTTCAGATTAGATCGTACCATTTTAACCAGTTCCTCCATCTCCTTGAGCATTTCAGGACCTAACATCAGTCTGTCTTTCGGTCCACTACAGCTCGAGGGGGTGCGGCACTTTTTCCCATACAATACTTCAAAAGGGCTCATTAGCAATGATGTGTGGTAGCCATTATTGTATGCAAACTCAACCAAGTGTAGATAGTCCTCCCACTTGGTTGGTTGCTGCATCACATATGCTCTTAACATATCTTCCACCACTTGGTTCACTCGTTCAGTTTGCCTGTCAGTTTGAGGGTGATAAGCTGTGCTAAAGTTTCGCTGAGTTCCCAACTCTTCAAACAATGTTTTCCAAAAGACCGATGTAAATTTTACATCACGGTCTGAAATTATTGTCTTTGGTAACCCATGCAACTTGAATATATTTTGCATGAACACATGGGCGATCTGCACAACTCTATAGGTAGATTGCACCGGTATAAAATGCACTGACTTGCTTAGCTTGTCGACCACCACCATGATGGAATCATTATTTTTCTTTGACTTAGGAGACCCTGTTATAAAGTTCATAGAGATGGTTTCCCATTTCCATTCTGGTATGAGTAACGGTTGTAATAAACCCACAGGATGTTGGTGTTCTGCTTTAATTTGCTGACATTCTAGACATCGTGCCAAAGAACCAACCACATATTTCTTCATTCCCAGCCAATAATATTCTTTTCGAAGTGCGATGATCATCTTTTTATACCCTTGGTGTCCAGCGTAATGACTCCTATGATACTCATCCAATATCAGATTTTTAATATTGACCTGATTGGGCACATACAACCTTTCTTTATAATACAACATTCTGGCAACATCTAAAGCACAATCTGACTGTTTTCCTTTGCTGGCTGGTTGCTGCACTTGCTATTAAAAATGCTGATAAATAACATATTGTTTGGCTACCTTTTTAATCATTTCCCTGAAGGGGCTTTTCCCTTCACTGTAAGAAATTTCGTATAGGCATTGCAATTTCCGACTCAAAGCGTCTGCCACCCGATTCTCCTTCCCTTTTAATTGCTTGATCTCAAAATCAAAACCACTTAGGAAATCCACCCATCGTGCTTGCCTTGCATTTAGAGTGGACTGACTAAAATAATTGGTCAGACTGTGGTGATCTGTCAATAACAAAAATTTCCTCCCCATAAGGTAATGTTGCCACATTTTCAGGGCGTGAATCACCGCTACCAATTCTAGATCTTAAGTAGAATATTTCTGCTCATGTCCCTTTAATTTTCTTGATTCGTAATCTATTACCTTCCCTTCCTACATCAACACACCTCCTACTCCTTCTTTACTTGCGTCTGTGCACACCACATAATCTTTGTTGGGATCAGTTATGCTTAAAATGGGTGCTGTGGTGAGCAGGTATTTAAGTTTCTCGAAACTTTTTTGACATTCAGGGGTCCACCCAAAGGTCCTTCCCTTTTTCTATAAGGAAGTAATGGGATAAGCTACCCTCGAAAATCCCTCCACAAACCATCTGTAATAGCCTGCTAACCCCATGAAAGATTGGATGTCCGCCACATCTTTAGGTATCGACCATTCCATTATAGTCCTTATCTTTTTGGGATCCATTGTGATTCCTTCTTTAGTAATTATATGCCCCAAATATTGTATTTGTTCTTTGTAAAATTCACATTTACTGAAATTAGCGTGTAGTTGATGTTCTCGGAGGGTTTGCAATACTAATCTGAGGTGCTCCTGGTACTCCTCCATAGTTTGAGAATAAATCAATATATTGTCAATGAAAATCAATACGAACTTATCCAAATACTGGTGAAATAGGATGTTCATTAGACACATAAAAGTTGTGGGGGCATTGGTCAACCCAAAGGGTAACACCACAAATTCATAATGGCCATATTGTGTTCTAAAATTTGTTTTAGCTATATCATCCTCTTTCATCCTTACTTGATGATACCCTGATTGCAAGTCAATCTTTGAGAAAACTGTTGCTCCCTTTACCTGATCAAACAGTTCATCGATACGGGGTAGGGGATATTTGTTTTTGATTTTCAATTTATTTAGTTGACGATAATCTATACACATGCTAAGGGTCTTGTCTTTCTTCTTAACGAACAACACCGGGGCTCCATAGGGTGACACACTGGGGCGGATATAGTGTTTGTCCAACAACTCCTGTAATTTCATTTTTTATTCTGTCAATTCTGGTATGCTCATTCTGTAGGGTGCTTGGGATAGCGGGGCTGCTCCTAGCACTAACTCAATGGTAAAATTTATATCTCTTCTAGGCGGTAGTCCAGGAATCTCCTCCAGAAACACATCAGCAAATTCTTGTATTACAGGAATATTTTCCATTGTGGCTGTTTTATCTTTTGAATTGGCATAGCCCACTTGGACAACATAAATCTGACATCCTTTTCTAGCACACTTTGCTAACTGTGAGGTGGTTATGGGCCGAATTTGCACTGGATGCTTGATTCCCTGCATTTCTTACTTTATTCCAAGCTCATCCTTATAACTAATAGTCTTGGTTTTACAATTAATTATGGACTAGTGTTTCTCTAACCAGTCCATACCAATTAATATATCGTACGAACCAAGGGGAAGCACAATTAAATCTACTATAACTAACTGTCCTGCTATTTTTAAAGGGAAGTTTTTGATCTTAGCATTTACCCGTCTTTTTTCCCTTGTTGCCAACTGAACTAACAAAGGGTCCTTAAACTTAACAGGTTGCAACTTACAATGCTCCACAATTCTAGGGCTAATATAACTTAATGTTGCACCAGGGTCAATTAAAACAGTGACAGCAAGGTCTAAGAGTTTACCTTCAACTTCCACCATGGTCGGTTGGTACTTCTCCTGACGATCCTCTAGAGCAGCATTAATCTTCGGTAGACTCCGTCCTACATCGCCAACCGTAGAAGCTTCATAGACTTGGGAAACTTGTTCAGTTCCTTTTCATTGATGGAATTTTTTAACGTAATGGGGTCCACCATAGCCCCAACATTGCACTGGAGGCCTCGCTGTCCCTTCGTTGTCTATTTTTCTAGGTTGTTCATTGGTTCTGGACTCAATGGGGGGCTTTAATCGAAGTGAGTTCTTCTGTATGCTTCTGTTGCTCTGTCCCTTGGAAAATCCTTTGTTACCACTTCCGCAGTTACTTTTAGCACTTCCAGCCAGCTTGCTACTTTTCTTATCGACCCATCTCTTACCCATGATTTCTCCCTTCTGTTTGCTTTGCTGGTAGCAAATTCGGGCTTTGCATATAGCCTTGTCCATCGTCTTTGGATTGTCAAATTATAT
This sequence comes from Pinus taeda, assembly GCA_000404065.3. NCBI lineage: Eukaryota > Viridiplantae > Streptophyta > Pinopsida > Pinales > Pinaceae > Pinus > Pinus taeda. The sequence goes on along the minus strand of APFE030612145.1, from coordinate 161,416 downwards.
TCTTTCTCTCATACTCAAGGGTAAAATACTGACAAACCTTTGTACTTTAGCCTTTTCTTCCCGAATATAAGGCACATAACATAGTAATGATGTAAAACAAGTGATGAACTTGTCCATAGTTTGCTATCCCAATCGCAGGTCATGGAATTCTCTTGCCTTTTCGTCATAAAATCGTTCGGTCAAGTATCTTTCTTTAAATTATTTTTGAAAATTTTCCCAAGTGATAGTCTGTTCACTCACTCCTTTTACAATCTTAACCTCCTCCACCACAAGGTGGCTTTCCCCTGCATTTGGAAAATGGCCAACCTTGCCTTAAGATTGTGATCATATTCATATAGATGGAAATATTTTTTCATATTGATCAACCACGCCTCAGCTGCCTCCTCCTGTTCTCCATCAAAATATGGTAGTTTGATCTTGCAGAATTCCCCTTGCAGCTCTATCTGTTGCCTTTTTGATGTCTGTTGTTCAGAGGCATTATCAGAGCATTCCTCCTCCCTTTCTTTTGACTTTTCGAGTTCTGTATTTTGATTCTGTTCCCCTGACATCCTTTGTTACTCAGCACTGGGATTCAGTGGTTGTTGATTTTGCTTGTCAGATAGGCTCTTTATAATTCTCTCATGTTCCATTGTTAACCTTGCGTTATCCTCTCTCAATCGGGCCATTTCATTTTTCAACTCCTGCACTATCTCCAAAATTGCAAGGTTTGTGTTGCGAGCCTCTTCTCCAAGTTGTACCCATAATTCAGGGTTATTCTCTACAAGTCCCTGTTCCTCTATAAATCTATGTGACGTACTGCCTGCTCTCCTCATGTTGTCAATCTCTTTCCTGTACTTAAACATAAAATAACAGGTGAATAGTCACACATCAAAATTTTGTTTTTAACTACTCAATAGAGATGGAAACAAATTATATTAAATTTGTATATCAACTCCAATTCCCAGAGGCCACAATGTTTGAAACTTGGCTCTGATACCAATTGTAATGACCCCACAGATTAACCTATGTGTAAATAATTTCTTTCTAAATAAACATATTCTATCCACCCATGCATGCATTTGGGACGCAACCATTTCAATGTTAATACTATTTTCATGCAGGTTCCATAATAGAATTGGCTTTGGATAAAATATTTTGTCATTTATGTGCAATTGGAAATATCCCACAGAGGGCAGAAAGTTATCTGTCGTATTTAATACTGTTAACATTGCTCCTTAGATCTAGCATTGTCATTAACTTTCGCCGGCTCAATCACGTGATGAGGGTGTGGTCATTGCACCCTCTACTACTGCGCCCTTGGGCTCCTTCCCAGATCGACAGTGTGGAGTCATAGTAGCCCATCCGAGGGTGAGGCTTGCTCAATACACAACTTGGTTAGTCGTGCCATTGATGTTTTCCAAAAGCATTGTTCTCGGCCTTGCTACAACTTCCCTCTCCTTCCTGGTGCCGAACACACATAGAACTTCGTCTGGATGATGAATGGCTATAGCCCTGAAGCTTTGCCAAGCTTCAGGTTGGCTTGGAATTGTTCTTTTCTAAATGGCAACTGCCTTGAGGTAAATATTTCACTATGCTATCTGTCTAGAAATGTTCTTTTCTTTGTTTTCTGTTCGATCGAATTCCTAACATGCCTCGGGCCTGTCTCTATTTTGCTATGGATGAGGGTTACGGTTCTTTCTCCAGCAAGTTATGCATGGTGTGGGTGTAGCTGCCCAGCTTCTGGGTCCCATCCGTTTAGAGCCCAACTGACCGATATGTTTCCATGGTTCCTCTGCAATTTTTAGTTATTGCTTAATCATCCTACTACAAGAAATGAAGGCCTTCCTAGTGGAATGAAGGGTTTCTTTTTTCTTGAATAGTGATGGCCTTCTGGCCCAACCCCTTATGGATTCTTTATTTTCCTATTGCACAGAGTTTTGTCCGATTTTGAGCCTGGCAGGCTTGCCTAGCTCTGATATGGTTTGGGAAATCCATCCCTCGTAAAGGGTTTTGAACTGTTAACTATATTTTATGAGCCCTCGAGCTCTCTTGTACATTTGTTGTGTGATTCACTATAAAATAATGTTGTGCATATTTTATGGCTTCCTACAGTTTTCTAGGCTAGCCATGCACATTATGTTTTAAAGACTAGCCGTGCACATTATGTTTATATATGTATCAGTTCATGCACAATATGCACCAATTTTTGAACTATTGGTCTAGTCTTTTACGACCTGAGTTCTGTGGACAAGGGATGAGCACCTTCCTTGCAGCGCCTCACCATATTCCTTGATAATCTTAATGTATGAACCTTCATCAAGGTTCCTGAGGTGTTAAAATTATGATATTTTCCAGACTGTGACAAATCATTTTATGAATATATATATGTATAATGTGATTCTAAACATTCCTTAGTTTGCCAGCGGGGTTTTCGTTTCCATAGTGTATTTCGTTGTGCATGACATTTTATAATGTACAAATGTATGGAATAATGCTCGGCACATGATGATAAAGGGTTTATGCTTCACAGGTTTATGTTTTTGTTTGACAGTGATTATGAGTCTGGATCTTCACACTACAAGATTCTTGCTCATATAACCTATAGGATTATCACCTGAATTTGCCTTCAGAGCCAAGTTTATACTTTTATACATTCTCTCGAATTTACTCGTTCCCATATGGGTCGAGATTGGCAGGATTTCCTTGCTATCATTTTGCATGTATATTTGGGGTGTTGACCTTGCTGCATTATGGGTTTTATTTGCATGCTAGTAAGAGCAGCTAAACTCTGGCCATGAAGTTCACATACCCTCATGGTTGTTACTATGCTATGCAGAGTTTTTTGTAAAGTTAAATGCTTATTTTCATCCCACGAATGCTTCAGGGGTTTTTAATTTGAAATGTTATACTTTTTTGCATTTCTTTGTGATACGCATGTGAAGAGAATAAAGAAATATACCTGTGGGTCCCTCTATTGTTAATGGAATGCATTCCATTTTTCTATAGTAACAATCTTTTGAAGACTCTGAATTCTATGATGAGCATGTGAGTTTTCTGTTTTTTTATTTATTAAAACTATAATCCCTAAAAAGATTTTCCAGTAGACTACTCACACATTTGTCTTCCACAAATTTTTTTTAAGGATAGAAACAAGATCCAAACCTCTTCACAAGCTACTAAATACTAGCATCAGTCAAGGTTTCTTGAGGACAACCATACCTTCACTCAGCTTCGATCCTGATACCCTATAAGAAAATTCTCTTCCATTCCCTTTTCACAATATAAGAGGAAACAAAGAAGAAAGGATAACATTATACAACTTCTAAATAGTCCCTACACAGAGGTTTCTTACGTACCTGGCATTCTCCGACTGAAAAGTTGTTCCTGACAGTCACCCGAATCAGGGTCTGCTGTCTTTCAATCTACCCAACCATGAGATTTGTCTTTCAGGACCAGAATCTCCCCCCTTGCTTCTTGCTAGACCGCATTCCTTTGCAAGTGATCGTACAGTGAGCAAGGCTATTTGGTCATCAGCAAACTTAGCCACCTTTCTTTCCTTGTTGGATTCTTTTCCTTTTTCCTTTGCCTGTCACTACAACATAGATTTTCCTCCCCCCCCTCTCCTTTTCTCTGGAAACTTTTCCAGTAAGGGGAGGTAGTTAGGGTTGCTTTCACAACAACTGTCTTTCCACCTCAATAGGACAACTTCCTCATTGAGAATTTCCTCCTTCTAAGGAAACACTTCTTTCATTTACAATGAAAACAAATTATAAAATTTTTTAAATAGATAATAACAACAGGTTCAGTTTATATTTACCAGAGTAAATCAAATATTTACATTTTTATCCCAAGGCATTACACATGGTTTACATAATATTTCATTAGAAGGGCACAAGGATTTCAATTCACTTTACTGTAGTGTTGCAAACACTTGGTGTGTGCTTTTTGTGGTGACAAGGAGAATTCAAAATGATCTTTATGTGGGAAGGAAAATCAAAGCATTGAGCAATTACACAACAAGGAGAAGCTTATCATTTGTGGAACTGCTTACAGGATGTCTGAATATGAGAATACTTGTTAGACGTTAGTGAAGTAAGTACTCCGAGGCATTGTTTAGTGATGATGATTGATCCTTAATCTCAATTTCACTATTAGCTTTCCCCACTGAAATGTTTATAGATTGTGTGAAGAAAGATCACATGTTGTGAGAAAAATGTTAAATTTTGTAGGAATTTTGAGTTGGCATATGAAGAGAAATTTCTTCAGCTTCAACACCAATGTAAAACGTTAGAGGCAACAATTGTTTATGAATTGAGTGCTCCTTAACTTCATTTAAATTTTTTCTTGATGTCTGTACACCTCATTTGAATTATGTTTGTTCAACTATGATAGTGTTATTATACAAGCATAATTGTTATTAGTTTGCATTTCCGTTAAAGTTAATTTCTTCATTTCATTAAACTAAAATAGTCATCTATATTACAAAATATGACACATAGGAAATAGTTAAGTATAACTTGGTCTAGTGTAGAGTTAGGTAAAGTGTGTCTCTTTACTATGTACTTTTGTAACTTACAATCCAACGGTCACGATATGTAGTGATCCGATGGTTCATTCTCTCCTCGGTATTACCGACACTTGATCCGTGGCTTAACACCTGATTGGTCCGTGATCTCTATTTAAAGAGCATGGAGGGTCATTTGTAGGTTAAAGGTTCATGAGAGAAGCTTATGTAAAATTTCATTCTTTTATTAATAAATTTCCTGAAGTGGCTGCGTTGGCTCAGGCTGTGGACTGTTTCCCTCTTTGAGGGTTTTAACCACGTCAAAAATACTGGTGTATTGATCTGTGATCTGTTTGCGAGTGGTTCCCTTTGGTGTTCTGTCTGAGGAACTTACCCTGTAAATTCCTACATGGTATCAGAGCTATTTGAGGGCCGCATCCATTGGTGATCCAAATCTGAAGCCGGTAGAACTGCATTCGACTGCAGTTTCCTAGATCTATTGTTTCTGACTGCTTTCGGGCTGAA
>APFE030612145.1:132328-153878 GCA_000404065.3 Pinus taeda | reverse complement strand
AGACGCACTTGGGTATACTTCTTAAAACTCAAGAGTGAAGTATTTAACATGTTCTTGGCCTTTAAGGCCTTTTTTGAAAAACAATCTGGACATCAAATTCTTAAGCTAAGATCTGATAATGGCGGAGAATATGTTAACAACAAATTCATCAAGTTTTGCATTGAGAATGGAATTCAAATGCAACATACTGTTCCATATACTCCACAACAAAATGGTGTAGCTGAAAGGAAGAATCACACCTTAAAGGAAATGGCTAATTGTATGCTTCAATCGCACCTTACTATTTTTAATAGTTTCACTATTTTTAAATATAATTTATTGTTTTTTAATATAAAAATTTACTATTTATTTTATAATATAAATTCATACAAAAATAATTCAAATTATGGCCAATTGAATGGGTGAATTTTCAAATGTAGGACTTCAATCCGGCCGAACTTGGCAACTACTGTTGAATGGCCAACTCGCTCTTGCATTTTTGATTAATCAAAGCGACATTGTTTTAAGTAGACATCCTGATTATTATTTTAGAGTAATAATAGAATGCTTTCATGGCTCGCTACCTTCCTGCCACGACCCTCGAAGCCTCCCCTACAACAAGGTGGCGTGGGTTTTTCTTTCAGATTTTAAATTGAGAGCAAGGTGGCAGGCAACGTGCCTCACTGGAGGCTGCTGTAATCCAATCCCTTGGCCATACCATCCATCCTTATAGATATAGTCAATGCTCTATTCCGCAAGCCTTCCCTCTGCTTATGCAACTTGTCATGAAACTCAGAGTTTATATTGCAGATGCTGACACACATGACTGAGTTTCCAGAGTTTTCCCGTGAGAGCCAGGTGGTAATGGTTTGGTCGGGAATATGTTATGTTGGAAACAATATTGCAATTAACATAGAAGGTTGTTACTACCCTTTTTCACAATGTAGTATTTGTTAAGACTTGTGGAGAAAGATAGGCTAAATTCAAAAATAATTTTATTTTAAAAAGGTTCATATTATATATTTATTATATATATATATAAATATATATATTATATATAATTAATTAATTTTAATAGAGATAGTTAAAATTAAGTATGTAATCTATAGATAAGTAAACAATATAAAGATCAGAAGAATCTTAAAATTGCTTTAAATTCTATTTATATTATGTTTAGCTTAAGCAGGGATGAGATAAAGATGTTAATTCTTTCATTAAATCAATGTGAAATAAATGAAGTGATCACTTTATAAAATAAATATAATATTAAAAATATTATTGCATCCATATTTAAAGAAAAAATGTGATGCAATAAAAAGTTATATGGAAAAAATGAAATTGAGATTTTATAAAGAGGTCATAAACCTTATTCTAGAAGATCAAAAGTATATCTTGTTCTCAAAAGATCATGGATGATGAAGAGAGAATGTTAGTGATGGAAGCCCACATCCTGGAGCTTGACCACTACAGAATGGAGTTAAAGGTGACACTTCAAGATATGGATCTCTTTAGGAATTCTCATGCACCTCTCATGAGCATTAACTTCACTATGTATTGGTGACATCTGTTTAACACCTCCTAAAGTGGATCCTCTATCCTGGTTGACACATCCTCCAAAAACATCTAAGAGCCAACATTGCCACCATGCCCAAAGAACACCCCCAGCGTGGAGATGATGGCTATTATGGCTTTGTTCCTATTGAGGAAGAGGTTCTAGAAGTGAAGAAGCATGGCTTGCCATCCTAAGTAGGTGTTCTAGCTCTACCTTGTTTACTCCTTTTTTCTTCTAGTTTTGTTCTAGGTTTGTTGTATGATATGTTGCACTTTTACCACAAGCCCCTCTCTCACATGCTCAACACTTGGTTATTTGGCACCAACCAACTCTTTTGGACAATTTTTGTTATCCCTTTGTCTCACATCCTCTATGCACTCATGAGAAAATGCCAAGCTAAGAGTTTATGGCTTGAAAGCCAATGTGATGTAATTATTGTGTATTTTTTATAATACAAAGCTATTTACATATATATATATATATATATATATATATATATATATATATATATATATATATATATAATATTTCAAATTTACAATTTTTTTTATATATTTAACTTATATGATTTTATTTGGAATTTACAATTCTATTTATAAACATATAATATATAATTAATGTGTATAATACTCATGAAACATAATTCCAATAATAAAAAGACACAATTTAAAATTTAAATATTTGTTAATATGCATATTGTTTTTTTTATATTTATATTTATTAAATATTGCACTACTTGTCTACACTATTTAGAATATATTTATTATAAAAAAATTTAATAAAAAATAACAAGCTTATATATATTTATATATATAAAAAAATAATAAATACAAAAAATTTTAAAATTAAAAATTATTTTAAGTTCAGTATGTTTTTTTATAATTTAAGTTATATATTATTAAGATATTACAGTTTTATTATAAAAAGTTATAATATTAATTTATATAGTTCAAGTGTGTATGTATAAATACAAAATTAATATATCAAAATTTTGGTGTTAAGGATAAACAAAAAGAAATGAAAAATATTATTAAAAATCACGTTCTATGTAAATTATAATTAAAGTGTGTATGTATAAATACAAAATTAACTTATCAAAATTTTGATGTTAAAAATAAACAAAAAGAAATGAAAAATATTATTAAAAATCACATTCTATGTAAATTAACACAACACGACTCTCAACATCCTCCTAAAGTTAACTTAACTAGTATTGGTCTCTCCCTTATTGTCAAATTTGATATTCAAAGACAACATTGAGTTATTACAAGTAACCTGGAATTTTTTTTTTAAGGAAATAGGTTTTAACCTTTAGGATTTTTATTTTATTACAAACCTCTTTGAATTTCTTGTGATTTCATAATGAACTTGAAACCAATTTCATGAATTTATTCATGTTTGTGTTTGGCTTGTTTATGTTCAATGAGATCCGCATCAAATAAATTGATAAATTTTGTGAGCTTCAAATTTAATCAATTTAATTTTCCAAACTTCATGACTTAGCATAGACGTAAGGAAAATTTTGAGGACAAAAATGTATCTTAAAGTTTTGAAACTTTGTCAAATATTAGTAGTCCATAATGTGAAAACTATAAAAAATTTTATGCTATATTATTTTAAATAGTCAAATACATAATGATTTTATAATGGAAAATTAGCTTGTCTATTAGCCCCTAGAATTTTCATTTGCATAGAAGCATTAACATAAAAGGTTTTTTCCACTCTAAATCTTTGACATAAACCTCATTTTTATATCTTTGAATATTATTATTATTATTTTTTATATAGATATTTATAAAGATTAAATAGTTATTAGTCCCTTATTAACTAGTGATAATTAAATTAAAATTTTATAAGCTTTATTCTAAAATAGACATGTCTACGGATGTAGATAAAGGGTGGAAAGATTATTATAAGTTTGAAAATAATTATAAATTAATATATCTTTGGATTTGGGATAACAAAAAAACTCTTCACTACTTTCATTACCCTCATTATTACAGATGGATGCAAAGTTTGGGAATGCAATATCTTTAAAGATTCACATAGAAAACTATAGCATATCTAAAAAATTTACAACCTATAATCTCCAAATTAAAGGTAATAGACCTTATCCTATCTTCCTCATAAATGAAATCCTTTCCCCCAAAGAAATCATAGCTACAACCAAGTACCTAATGTATGAGAATGAATTAAACAACATTTTTTTTTTATCGTTAAAACTATGCTACTTCTATTATTTACATTAACAAGAGAGAACAGTTACATCCAGGTATACATGTCACCAGGGGCCAAGGATGGTCCTCTGGATTGATAATGCTCACAGAAAACTTCTCTTTCAGGGGTCTTCTCATAGCTACTGAGCGCCCACGCAGGGGCAACACCATTTAGATCAAATACCCATGCAAGGGTGCCATGATTGAGACTGGTAACCCACGCAGGGGCTGTAAACTTTTGGGATACAAAAAAGAAAAATTATCAATCCCGCGCAGGGGACAAGGAGAGAAAAGGAAGTTCTTCAACAATATCCTTCGCGAGGGCGTAGTCAAGCACAAAATTACAAAATTATGAAGCCAAACAAAGACATTTGCAGCATTCATTGTGCACTTGTAATAAGAGTAACAATTCACAAAAAAACCTGAGAGTTGTCTGAGGGCAGAAGCATGGTTGAGCCGGCTCCTATTCAACCGAATCCTCTTCCTCCGAATCTTCTTCATAAATCTAGTACTCGCCTTCCGGGAGAGGTCCCCAATCAATCTTGGCTTTGCCTGTGGCTGGCGCTGGCTGAGACGAAGGCTGCACAGCATCCGGTTCAGGTTGTGCCTCGGTCTTTTCCTCAGCAACTCTGGAACATTCAGCATGATGGATTTGGGCGCTGGGTAGCCCTCCCACCTCCTCTTTCGGTTCCTCCAGGAATAGGACCAAAACATGAGCATTGATGTTGGAATGGCATTGGGTACAGCTAACAGTGAATACTGTTGTTCCAAACGCAGGTAGCGGGGTAGAGCTTGAGTCCGGAGTCCTGGTGTCCATGAATTGGGACCGCCGAATGGGGTGTGCATCTGCCGATTGGTGGCACAGACAACGACAGCAGCTTGGAGGCGGATTAGCAACCAGAGGACGCGAAGAACCTTCTCTTCCAGTGCCACGACGGCTAATGAGCCTCTGTCTTGGCGCCATTCCTTCCTTGAAGACCGATGAGCATGATAGAGCAGTGGAGAGGGATATGAAGGGTGTAAATCCGCCTTTTCCCTCCCTTGCTGCCCTGTATCCACCTCCAATTGCCAAGGAGAGCTCTTGAGCCAGCGCTTGGAGGCCTGACTTACTGAAACCCAAATCCACAAATCGAGCCTGAACCGATGCAAAACATTCCTAATTCTTGGCATATTTATGCTGCTCTGGTCTGCCTCGTTTTTGGAATGCCATAACTCCCTTCTGAAACAGTTAATGGCGCTCAGAATCGGTAATGAATTGTCGTCCCTTCTCCCTTCAGCTCTCACGCTTGCCATCCAGGGCGGCGGAGAGCAGTTAATGCCTCATCTCAACTTGAGGCCACCCATACTAACTAGTTGGCGAGCCATTCGTACGCTACGTGGCACCCGCATCCGGGTGAAAATGAATTAAACAACATTGAATACAAGAGGCATCCTAAATTTCTTTAAAATGCACCCAAAACTAACTTTTGATCAAGAAGGGATGCCATTATAAGGATTCCCACCCTTGAGTAAACCATTTGGGAATAAAGGAAGAGATCACTTTATGAAAAAGGATAATATTAAAAGTATTATTACATCAAAATTTAATGAGAAATATGATGCAATAAATAGTTATATATGTTGAAAATAGCAACAAGAAATGCTAAAAATAGCACTGCTATAAATAGCAGTTCAACCAGTGTTGGACATAGCAACAAGGGTTGAAAAGTGGAAGTTCTAAAAATAGAATTCTATAAATAGCATTTCAGGATACCTTCCTATTTTAGTTAGTACCTAAACTAAAATAGTGAAGTAAAATTCGAATTTGATCTTAGTAGCTGTTTGTAAAATAATTAATTAATACATCTTAAGTTAATTAGTTAAGGAAAATCAAACATGAAGTTTATGTGGGGACATGCAACAGTTTCTCCATTAACTGAGGAATTTATCCATCAGTTAAAGAGATAAGGATGAGTTGTAATTAGTTGGCTCAGTTAACTGAGTCAAGTCCAGTTAGATTAATTCAAACATTTTATTGAATTAATGAAAGTTTAGTTAGTTAATGCTTGCACGCATGTAACTGTTGCACTTCAGATAACTGAATATTCTCTCATAAATAACTCATGCATGTCAGTGCAGATAGAGACCCAGTTGAGATCAGATGGAGGGGTAGTGTACTATCAGTTGCTAGAATATTCCATTGTGAATATTCCTTGCATGTAGAAGGAATTCTTTCCTTGGGGATTGCGTAGTTACTTCTTCAGGTTTTGTGAGTGTGATGAGGCCAATTCACACATGTGGCTTCAATGGACCCCAAGAAAAATTACACAAGGAAATAAGAGGCTTGGAGGGCTTGAGGAGGACATATACTATGTCTATTCAGTCTGTGAGTTGTATTGTTTGATTGCAAAGAGAGCATGATAGCTTGAGAGTTGATTCTTTTTGTAACTTGAACAAGATTTCCACTTGTATGGTAATACATAGATTGGGGTTTTAGGCTGAGGCTTTCCCCGGGTTATTTCTTCTGTGTTATGTGTGATTGATTTCTCATTCTCAGTTATATGTGTTCTCTTGATCTTGCTCAATTCGATTAAGCTTCCACAAAGTGTTGTAGAAGTAGATCTTGTATTATGTTTTAATATATTGCATAATTTGTTGATCTACAGTGGGAATTTCTACATGGCATCAGTGCAAGGGTGATCAAGGCAAAGAAGAATATATAAGAAGGAGAAGTTCAAAGTTTGTGGTTCCTGAATATAGAAATCGAGTTCTTATCACATCTCAATTTCACCGATGACATTCAATGGTTTAAGACTCAAGTATGCCCTTGATGGCAGTGCAAATATATAGCCTGGAAGGATCGCATGGAGGAAGTATTAGAGGATAATGTTCTAAAGGACTTCATTTTTCAAGAAGTCCCCAAGTCAACTGATGCTACTCAACTGGCAGAATGGAAGCAATGTGTGGCTAGAGCAAGGAGAATCCTCCTGGAGGGAGTTTAAGACCAGATTGTCTCAAGCCCCCATGGGAAGGAGACACCATTTTTGATGTGGAAAACATTGAAAGATCTATATCAAAACAACAACAATCATAGGAAGTTGGCATTGAAAGACAAGCTTCATACGATCAAGTGTGAAAAGGGTGACACGATCTCTACATATCTGAGCAAGCTCACCACCTGTAGGTATGAGCTTGGAAGTGTAGGGATCATGACCACTGATGATGACATGGTGAGTCTTGCACTCCTCGATCTTCCTAAGAGCTGGCATAGCTACCAAGACTCGGTTAATGGAAGAGAAAAACTACCAGATTGGGAATGACTTTGGTTAGATCTGATGCAGGAGGAAATAAGAAGAAGCACTAGAGATGGATCCTCATCCAAGTAAGATGATGAGGAAAATATAGCCTTTGCGAGTAAGGCGAGGAAAGGGAAAGGGAAGGTGTCCCATCCCAAATCTGGTTCTTCCCATGGCGAGAAGAAGATTGACAAATTGAAAGTGCGATGCTTTCTTTGTCATGAAGTGGGCCATTATGCTAGAAATTATCCACAAAAAAAATCCAAGAAGGGTTCCTCAAAGGGATCTAATGGTGAGGCACTGGCCTCACAGTTTGAGCTGGATTTCTCGCTTATCGCATGTATGGTTTCATCCATGGTGGGATGCGTGTGGTACTTGGATAGTGGAGCTTCATTCCACATGTCAGGTGACAAGAATCTTTTTAGTACCTTGGAGGAGAAGGATCTCTAGATGCGGATCGAGATGGGCTATGATGGAAAGTACCGTGTTTCAGGTGAAGGTATGATTATGTTTCAGAGGGAGCATGTAGCTCCCCTCACTCGACTGATGTAAAGTATGTACTAGGTCTAAAGAAGAATCTTGTGTCTGTCACTATGCTAGAAGATAAAGACTATGATGTAGTCTTTAGTAAAGGAAAGGTATTCCTGAGGCATATCGGTACTGGATAGGCAAAGTGAATAGGGATTCAAGTTAAGAATCTCTACAAGCTAGAGGTAGATGACTGTGCTACTTTGAGTTCCAAAGCTGAGATGGTGCAGAGCCAAGATATCGACGAGCTATGGCATAGAAGACTGGGTCACTTCCACCATGGAGCCCTAAAGATCATGCAGCAAATTTCTACTGGATTACCCAAGGGAAAGCTTCAACAGAAGACTACATGAAAAGGTTGTACCTTGGGTAAGTATGCAAAATCTTCCTTTCCAGATCGAGACAGTAGAGTTAGAGAAATCCTGGAGCAAGTTCACTCAAATGTTTGTGGACCTTTCTCTATACCGCTACTACTAAAAAAAGGTACTATGTTATTTTTATTGATGATTTTTCTCATAGATGTTGGATCTACTTTATGCAAAAGAATGATCACACCTTCTTGAGGTTTTGTGAGTTTAAAGCCTTGGCAGAGAAAGAATCTGGAAAGAAAATAAAAGCCTTGCATAGCGATAATGGTGGAGAGTATGTCTCCCAACAGTTTAAAGACTTATGCGTTGCAGAAGGAATTAAACGGGAATTGACGACACCCCATAACCCATAGCAGAATAGGGTGGTCGAAAGGAAGAACAAATCGATTGTGGGAGCAGCTCGAGCGATGTTGCATGACCAAATCCTATCATTGATTTGTGGGCTGAGGCATGTAATACAATAGTATACTTGTAGAACAGAAGCCCACACTGTATAATAGGAATGAAGAAACCTCTTGAGGCCTATTCCAGGAAGCGACCTGATGTAAGGCACTTCCGAATCTTTGGATCATCAGTTTACTATCATGTGACCAAAGATGCCAAGAAGAATCTAGACCCAACAACTGACTTGGGAATACTTTTGGGGTACATGGATACACCCCACAACTACTGGGTGTACCTGCCTTTCACTTAGAGGAAAGTGGTACACAGGGATCTAAAGTTCGACGAGCAGAAAGCCATGCAAGTGTCACTTGAGAGGGAGCTCAAGTTGCATGCAGAGGAGGAACCTTTAGTGCCTAAGGAGGAGGAGCCTTAGATTGATGTGGAGTAGCTACATGTAGACGATCCGAGAGTGGATACATCCACTCATGTTGAGACTTCCAGAGATGGGAAGAAACACTCAAGGGAAGCTGATAGGTTGATGCTGGATGCATGGGAGAATGTGGGACAACCATCTTCTCAACATAGACAGAGGAGGTCACCCAAGTGGTACACTAGGTACATGACCCTGGTTGGGGAGTGTGTAGATACCAAACCTTATTCATTCAAGGAGGTTGTGCAGCAACCAGTTTGGGTTGATGCAATGGTAGAGGAGTACAACTTTATCATTCGGAATAGTGTGTGGGATGTTGTCCCAAGGCCTCAAGGCAAGTCAATGGTGATTTCCAGATGGCTTTACAAGGTAAAGCAGTCAGCTGATGGCAGTGTTGAGAAACATAAGGCAAGATTTTTTGCCGAGGGTTTCTTACAAGTTGAGGGGATCGACTACGATGAGACTTTTTCTCCCATAGCAAGGTGCTCATCAATCAGATCGATGTTGGCACTATCAACTCAAATGGGGTGGAAGATCCACCAGATGGATGTGAAGACAACATTCCTCAATGGGAAGATTGAGGAGGAGGTGTACATTAAGCATCCAGAAGGTTTCGAGACCTTCGATCATGAGTTGCATGTGTGTAGACTCAAGAGGGCTTTGTATGGGCTGAAGCAACGACCCCGTGCTTGGTACACCATGATCAACAACTATTTCACCAGGTTGGGCTTCACCAAAAGTGAAGCAGATGTGAATCTTTACCACATCATGGGAGAAGGTAAACCATTAATCATTGTTCTTTATGTCGATGATCTGATTTTGACAGGTGATGATCAACTGATACAATCTTGCAAGGAAGACCTTGCAAGAGAGTTTGAGATGAGGGACATGGGCCTTATGCACTACTTTCTAGGCATGGAGGTGTGGCAGAAAGATGGGGAAGTATTTGTGTCTCAAGGCAAGTATGCCAATGAGATACTCAGGCACTTTCAGATGGAGAAGTGCAAGCCCATGCAGACTCCTCTAGCTGGGAACTAGAGGAAGGAGGATGATACTTCAGGAGAGGTAATAGCTGCTACTGTTTATTGGTAGCTGGTGGGTTCACTTATCTATCTGGTGAACACACGACCCAACTTATGCTTTGTGGTGAGCCGACTGAGTCAAGATATGGTTCAGCCTACAAAACTATTTTGGAAGGCACCGAAGCATGTGATGAGATACCTCAGAGGCACATCTCAGTTTGGATTGTGGTACAGATAGACAGAGGGAGTGAAGCTTTAGGGCTTCACAAATTTGGATTGCGTCGGGAGTCCATCAAACCGAAAGAGAAATTCTGGAGGAATCTTCAACCTTGGTTCAGATGCAGTTTCCTAGTACAACAATAAACAGAGATTAATTGCACTTAGCTTAGTAGAGGTTGAATACATGCCTACTAGTCAGGCTGCATGTGAGGCCATTTGGATTCAGAAGATTCTAGTGGGATTGTTTGGTCAAATGATGGATCCTACAGTGATATACTGCAATAACCATAGTTGTCTCAAATTCTCTAAGAATCTAGTTTTTCATGACAGGTCCAAACACATTGATATTCAGTATCACCATCTTCGAGACTGTTTGGTCAAGAGGGTCATGTTGTTGCAGTATGTTTTAACAGAGGAACAAGATGCAGATATTTTGACTAAGGAATTATGAAAATGCAAGTTCGAGTTCCATAAAGACAAGATTGGGGTTACTGATAATCCCTTTCTTGTTAAGAGGGAGTGTTGAAAATAGCAACAAGAAATGTTAAAAATAGAAATGCTAAAATAGCATTGCTATAAATAGCAGTTCAACCAGTGTTGAACATAGCAACAAGGGATGAAAAGTGGAATTGCTAAAAATAACATTCTATAAATAGCATTTCGGGATACCTTCCTATTTTAGTTAGTCCCTAAACTAAAATAGTGAAGTAAAATTCGAATTTGATCTTAGTAGCTATTTGTAAAATAATTAATTAATTCATCTTGAGTTAATTAGTTAAGGAAAATCAAACATGAAGTCTATGTGGGGACATGCGACAGTTTCTCCATTAATTGAGGAATTTATCCATCAGTTAAAGAGATAAGTATGAGTTGTAATATTGAGTTGTAATTAGTTGGCTCAGTTAACTGAGTCAAGTCCAGTTAGATTAATTCAAACAATTTATTGAATTAATGAAAGTTCAGTTAGTTAATGCTTGCATGCATGTAACTATTGCACTTTAGATAACTGAATATTCTCTCATAAATAACTCATGCATGTCAATTCAGACAGAGACCCAGTTGAGATCAGATGGAGGGGCAATGTACTATCAGTTGCTAGAATATTCCATTGTGAATATTCCTTGCATGTAGAAGGAATTCTTTCCTTGAGGATTACGCAGTTACTTCTTTAGGTTTTGTGAGTGTGATGAGGCCAATTCACACATGTGGCTTCACTGGACCCCAAGAAAAAATGCGCAAGGAAATAGGAGGCTTGGAGGGCTTGAGGAGGACATATATTATGTCTATTCAATCTGTGAGTGGTATTATTTGATTGCAGAGAGAGCATGATAGCTTGAGAGCGGATTCTTTTTGTAACTTGAACAAGATTTCCAGTTGTATGATAATAGAGAGATTGGGGTTTTACGCTGAGGCTTTCCCTAGGTTATTTCTTCTGTGTTATGTGTGATTGATTTCTCATTCTCAGTTATATGTGTTCTCTTGATCTTGCTCAATTCGATTAAGCTTCTGCAAAGTGTTGTCGAAGTAGGTCTTCTATTGTGTTTTAGTATATTGCATAATCTGTTGATCTATAGTGGGAATTTATACAATATGGAAAAAGGAAATTGAGATATGGAAAAAGGAAAGATGTTATCAACCCTACTTTAAAATATAAAAGACATGTCTTTCTTCTTATTAGTGTAAAGAATAAAGTAAACCTTGCTAAAATATGAGTTAATTGTCATTTTCTTCATGATGAAATTGGGCATAGGTCAATTCCCTTGAAATGTGTTGGGATGAAAGAATCTCTCTTCTTTGTGATAGTGAGAAGGTTGAAGGAAAAAAACAGTATTTCATAGAATTCACTTCATATACTAAGATTATATATTAGTTTCAAAAGATTTGTCACATGACCAACCTTCATAACCTTTTAAATCAACAAAACTATGGTGACATTGGAATGTTTCTCTTAATGTTATTTGAGTACAGAAATGAAATTCTTAAAACTCCAAGTAATCCTTTACCTTCGGTCATCATGGTCATGGTAATCATCATCCTCGTTTATATCATTGTTAGTGTCTTTTCCACAACTACAAGCCACATCATCCTTGTGGCCATCATCATTATCATCATCATCATCATGATATAATAATATTAGATCTTATTTTCAAAATATTTGTTAAAATACTAACCTTCATAAACTTTTAACTCAACAAATTATGGTGATATTGAAATACTTCTCATAATTCTTTTCGAGCATAGAAATAATATTTTAAAATATCCAATTGATACTTTACTCTTCTAATTTATAGTAGATCAATTTTGTCATGGTCATGGCCACCACTACCTCCATCACTTTAATCATCATCAATGTCACCATTTCATCATCATTAGCATCATCATCATCACCATCATCATCATTAGTCTTCATTTCTGTTGTCATCATATTCATGATTATAATCATCATTGTTGTCATATTCATCATGATAATTTTCATTATTGTCATCATCACAATGATAATCATGAGCATTATTGTCATCATCATCAAAATAATTGTCGTTATTGTCATCATTATCACCATTTATAATGCCATCGACATTTTCATCGTCAACATTTAATAACTCTTCAATGATAGAAATAAGAAACTTATCTTTGATTTTAATTTTTTTGAGTTTTATGTAATGTATAGGTGTATGCCATGAAACATCCCTTTTGATAACCAACACCTCTAGTGAAGAGAAAGCGCTTTAACTAGGTTAAATTATTCCAACACCTAATATTTCTTGAACATTATCATCAATCTCACTCATCTATGCATTCAGATACCTATAATGCATAATGTTCGGGGATACACTTCTAAGTTTCAAATGAATGAAATGGTAGTTGAAAGGAGCTTAGGTACATCCCCCAATGCCTTGGTATGATTTTTTATAACTTTTTGGAGATCCACTAGAGTGGATGGTATAAATATTTCAACATCTAATAGGCACAATTATGAAATTAAACCATGGTCTCCCTTTTTGTATCAATGTTTTGATGTTATTAGAGCCTATCACATTTCCATGTTTCCCTTGGATAACTCTAAGCTCAATTTCCTTTCATTTTAAGGAAAATATTAAGAAAAGATATTAAAATTTAAGGGCCATTGTTCCCAATTATTGTAATTATTATACCCTTGATACAACATCAACACCACCCATTTGGATTACAATCATGTAAACACATAGAAAATACTCCCTTTTACTTAGTGTAATATTATGGCACATCACTAGACAATTCATGGTGCCTCCATCTATAATTGTTACCTGAAATTCTAGTGGTGGATACAAAAATCAATCAAGTTTTTCTAAGTTGTAATTGATGAAATTATGGGTATTGACTAAATCAATTATTGTTTTTACCCTTTTATTTTTTATATATTATTTTATCTTAAGGTTTATGGAGTACTGGTGCCAACCAATGCATGACAAGATATTATTGGAGTAGTCTCTTCTAGCTCTAGATCTTTTGAAGGTTCTACTACTTGATCTTATTAATCTTCATAGTATATGTAGAGAAATTTCTTCTTGTTATATTTATGCCCCTTAATGCACTTGTTGTCCAAGTTGAAACCTAGTCCCTTTGTTCCTATTTCCTCCATTTTTTGAGGTGTCAACCCTTCTATTTTAGGAGAGGGAGCACGCTTTTCCTTATAGATATTTGTGACCAATCTTCTAGTGGCCATATTTTTACTTTCAATCTTCCTTTGCTAGAGTGAAAATATGTTAGAGATTTAGGTTTAAAGATATGCACCTCATGTTGGATGCTTTCCTTTCAAGTTCCCATAAATAATTCTAAAAAATTATCCTCTAAAATTTTCTTTACCTTAATAGTCAAATTTTGGAATTATATAATGTACACTATAACTAGGAATTTTTGTTGAATATTTACCAATTCAGTAAAGAATATATTTTTCTTAACATATCCAAAATGTGTTATCAATTCCTATGTAAAAATGAACCAATACATAATATAATTGTTTTTCCCTTCATAAAACTATTGATACCATTCATTTTGATCTTATTCTAGAAACATGGATACAATTTTTACCTTTCGTAAGGATTCCACTTGGTGTAGATCAAAGTATTTCTCTATCTATAATATTGATTTTATTGTATCATTACCATAGCAATTCATCATATAGATACTCATAATGTAGTGGTTCCTTGGTTATGGTTATGTGATTTAATATGTTTTCTCTCTATTTTTTATAATATACTATTCATAGGTAATTGAGTTCCAACATAATTATTCTCCTTGTTTTCATGATTTACTTAGAACTCAATTTATACTTTTTAGGACACCTCTTCAAGAGAATATTTTCCATGGAGTTCATGTATTTTTTCATTTCTTCCTTGAGATATTTTGTATTTCTTCCTTCTTTTCATTCATCTTCTTTTTTATTTCATCCATCATTTATGTTTTAAGGCTTTCTTGAGAACTTGATAGATTCACCATTTTCAACATATTGCCATCCATTTCATTAACTTTCTTCTCTATTTGTGAGAACCTAGATTATAAATCTTCATTTTCTTAATGAATCCTAGATGACCCTTTATGAGGTTTAAATGTTGTAGTAGCTTTTTTTCAAGGTATGTTGGAAAATAATAATAGTACACCTCTTTATCATAACTTTTAGTCACCAAAAAATTTGATATTCTAATCTAATGTTATGTCACTTGTAATTATCATACCTTTAAAACCTTAATTGGGAGAATATTTGAATGGTTATAATTTTTCTTGATATGTCCCAAATATTTGAGCCCTTATGAATCTAAAATTTTGTTCTATAATATTTTGACATGTCTTCTCTGCAATTCCATAAGTCTCACTAGAATTTGATGTGCCAAGTGAAAGTTATAGTAATTTTACCAAAACTTGTTGATTTTTGGAGTTTTCCTTGGAGATAAATTGTATAGCGTGCCACTATTCCAATTATTTAAATAGAATTAATTTTATTTATTTGAGGTATTTAGTTATGTATCGGCAAATATCTAAAAATTTCATAGCCAAAGGTATCATAGAAATCAATTATAGAAAAAATGCTAAGTTCACTTTTTTGAAACTAATTTTAGGACCCATCGTAAGCCATAACATACATAGGGTATATATCTAAAACTATAATGAACAATAATTTGAAAACATTACTAGTATGTTAAGATGCCTTCTCAATTATCTCCAAATTTCACTATGTCAAATGGCTTGGAAAAACAACTATAGATAAAATTCCTAGATGACTCATTTGAAAGAGATTTTAGAACTAATTGCAAACTCTAAATGCCACCAAGTATATCTTGGAAATATAGAAAGGAAAATATTTAGAGAAAGAGAGCAAGGAAACCTCACCTTTTAGTTGGGTTTTCTCCCAAAAGAGGATCCAAGGATATATCTTTTGTCAATTATAGTTTGTGAGCTTCTATTTTGTCATTCTATATTTTTACTTAATTATAATTTACATGTATATGTAATACACAAAAATTAATGGATTGAAAAATATAAAGAGAAATAAAACCTCATAGGGTAGATTTCAAATTTTAAGTATAATTTTATCAAACTTGTTGTGATGAACCATCCAGTGGAATATCCATGAGAGTTTGTAAATTGTATTTATAACAGATCAAGTATTTTGGGTGTATTGTGGATGTTTGAAGGGTATCTATATTAACTAATACAAAAGTCGCAAAACCCTAGTCATGGTTGACAATGGATAACCCTCCTAACCCTATAGAGGATAGGTCTATGCAGATGGAAGCACAAGTCGTAGATACAAACCATAACATGAATATCCTCATGGTGGCCTTAACCAATAAGCTCAATATATTAACATAATATGGGGATTATAATGCATAGATATGATTATAGGGGAGATTAGGAGACGAGGAAGAAATAAAAAGGGAGCTAAAGAAATAACACAGGAAACATTAACCCAATTTGTGTGTCATGTATCATGTGTAATCCCTATTCAAAATCAAAGTGAAATTTGATCTAAAGCCATATAAATTTGATATTGATGCTTTGAAACTAAATCGTTGGTTGCAACAATTATAATTTTATTTCAATGTTCATCACATAGAGGAGGAACATAATATTTGATTTGGATAACATAAATTAAAAGGCCATGCCTTGGCCTGGTGTGAAAGCCACATAGAGACCTTGAGGGAGGGATCCTCATATGACTAAGTGGCAGTACTTTAGAACCCTCATAAAGTCACAATTTTACCTATTTTCTATGTAGAGGACCAGTGGATCTAGTGGTATTACTTTAGGCAGAAGCAAAGGAAGGGTGTGAAGGAGTACATCAAAGAATTTATGAAGATGGTCATAATCATGGGTATCTCCCAAAAACATCCATATGTGCTCCTCATGTATCTGGGGGGTCTGCATAGCCATATGGAAACAAATGATGTTTTTTAAGAATAAATCAGTCGATGAGGCTTTTGTAAAATATTTTACTCGAATAAAATAAAATCAAGTAGATCAAGGTATAAGTAGCATCAAAACACTTCTACGTAGGGGAAGAAGTAGTCAAAAAGTAGAAAATATAAGAGTATGGAGGCCACGTCACACTAGTGGGAAGATAACTACAACCACTATAACATTAATGGTCATATAGAGGAGAAGTGTTGGAAGTTTCATCCAAAGCTAAGCCTAAAAAAAAGAAAAAAGATAATAAGAATAATAATATCATGCCCATTGATTCAAGCAACCAAGTTGAAAGCAACTTAGACATGGATGAGAAGATTATCTATACATAAATGTGGAAGGAGGTGAATCTAATTAGCCTTCATCAACAGGAAGAGAATGAAAAGACCAAGATATTCCATATAAAGATATTTTATTCTACTTAGGATCATAAACAAATATCAATATAGTAGAGCTAGTGAAAAAAGGAATTGGAAGTTCATGATTTTCCAAACCTATATCCATTGGGTTGGGTAAAAAATGACACAAAAATAAAGGTAACCAAATAGTGCAAAATTAGATTCACTATCAAAGCTAATTTTATTGAAGTAGAACTAGATATATTTCCCCTTGATGTATGTGGAGTGGTATTTATAAGTGCCTAAATGTGCATGTGGGATGCAATCTTCAGGCAGATATCTAACTAGTACCACTTCATTAAGGATGGAAAAATGTTGACCATTAACACACACAAAGGTAAGTCAAAAATTCAGTTATTAAGTGCCAACCAAAACAAGAAACTGATCATTTCTAACAAGAAGTATGTTTTATTGTTTTTAAGAGAATAATAGTCTGCAAAAGGGTTAGTAAGATAAAAGGCTTCCCTAGAGGGGCGTAGTAAGAAATAGGAATCACAATTGGAAGAGTATCTATAGGAATATAGGGATGTGTTCTAGGAGCTTAAAGGCTTAGCACCCAAGGGGGAAGTGGATCACAAGTTCCATATAGTTTTGGATTCCCCAATGCCAAACATTGGGATGTACACGCAGTGTTTTCTATAGAATAAAGTGAGGTGAATAAATAGTTGCAGCAACTAGTATAACAAGGTGTCATTTGATTGAGTACATCACCATTTGGGTCACCTATCATCATTGTGCCAAAGAAATATCAAACTTAGAGAATGTTAATAGAGCAAAAGGGCATTGGAGAAAATTACGCTTATGGATAGGTATCCCCTACCTAGAATAGATGATCTACAAGATTAGTTTCATAAAATGAAATACCTCACCAAGTTGGACTTAAAGTCTAGATATCACTAGCTTCGACTGAGAGAGGAAGATACCTAGCAAACCACCATAAAAAATAGGCAAGGTTTGAATGGTTAGTCCCGAAATTTGGCCTATGCAATGCACTAACTACATTTAGTAGGTTACTGAATGATATATTACATCCTTTTATAGATTCATTTTTTATTTTTTATTTGGATTATATCTTTGTATATATTGATATATAGGAGGAGCACATCTCACATTTGACATAGGTCTTAGAGACATTAAAGAAGCACTAGCTATGAGCATATCTCAAGAAGTTTGAGATCGCAGAGCAGTATTTGGTGTAATTGGGGTATGCGGTATGTGGAGGAGAGATGAAAGTAGATCCTTCCAATATAGAGGAAATCATGAAATGACTGATACCAACTAATGTTTCTAAGGTTATAAGTATTTTTGGGGAAACATAGTACTAGTGGAAATTCATGTAGAAAATCCACGAAATTCTGTAATTGCTAATATGAGAAATATTAAAACTACTTTATTTTAATATAGTAACATAATTTCTCTACTAAAGTTTGTATCAAAATAGGAACATAATTAAACAAAATCACACAATGAAAACACAATATTTGTCTAGGGAACCCAACTCGAAAAACCCTTTACTTCTTCTATAATTTTATTGATAGAAAAAATTTAGGAATAGATCTCTTACAAAATAATTGTTTCAATCCAAAAACACACTTGCCATCCTTGCTTCTTCTAAGCATGAAACCCTTGCAACATTCCTGATCTCTACTGCCCTCTACAAATTCATGCACAAGCTTGTCTTGCACACTCTTCCTCTCACAAGCTCCATGCACAAACACATGCTCGAAAAAAAAATGATTAAACATATGCCTTCACTCCTCCTTTTAAAGGAAATTTGAATCGTTAAAATTAGTGAGTTCTATATTACGCAATTCAAACTAGTGTTTCACAAGTTAACAAGGGCTCACTGCTAGTGTTAACTAATCCTTCCTAAATTTTAGGAGGCTAACTCAAAATCTTCACCCCATTCCCAATAAATCTCACATTAAAAGACAAATAACTTGGCCTTATATTTTAACCCATAGGTTAAATACTTCATAAATCATCCTGGACTCCTACTTCTTAGGACTTCAAGCATGTCAAAGAAGAAACTCATTCTATTCCCCTTGATTAAGGAACAAATCAAGGAACCCTTTTTTTCTAATATTTACAACGCTGCCTCTTAGAAAGGAAGTTGTTTGTGGAAAAACCTCATCCAACTAGATCTATCTCCAATGCTACCAAGTTCTTTGATGTTTCAGTTGTTCCCTTTGAACAATAAGACTTCTCTTCTTTCTTTTACAGAACCTTCTTTAAAGATATTTTATTGCCCACCATGCTCTGCAAGTTCACCACTTTATTTATAAGTTCTATATACCCTATTTACTTGGGTCCCAACTTCTCATTGCTGGGAGAATCAACTCATGATCCCCCTTACCAAATCATTTTCTCACATAGCTTGAAATTTTCCTATACTAGAAGTAACTGGTTGAGTGGCTACCTCCACTCACCCTAGGCTATCGTCCTCATCATCATCATCATCCTACTAGTCAACCCAAATACCAACTAGCTTAGAATGAAACTAAGTTATTGGCTAAGACTCCATATTGAGAGATCTATCCTACTCTTTCTCAACCACCACTTCTCTAGTTCGAGTACTTCCTACCTTGCTACTCGAGGTTGCAACTATCTCTAATAGAAACTTGTAGAGATTCTTCACCCTATCACTTATTTTATTCTTCCATACAAAATCCAAGTTTTGTAGGTATGCCTTACCATTTCTAAATATGATATCATATCCATTGTCGTCAAGGGTAGCTACTGAAACAAGATTCTACCTCAATTTTGGAACATAGAAAACATCTCTGAGATGAAGCATGTTACTTAAATCCCTTTGAAAACTGAAAGTACCAAATCATGTAGTTGCATACTAACTATCATCTCCTAGCTCAATCTGAAACTACATGTCCTTCTTTAGGTGGATGGAGATCTTCTTGTTCCTGATCATGTGGAAGGATGCTCCTGAATCAATATACCAAATAGTGTTGTACGCTGAGCTTTCCATGTAAGAAATAAATGAGAAATATTTCTCAAAATGGGTAGAAAATGCATCTACCTCTACTAATGCAACAATATGATCCTTACTATAGTCCTTCTTCTTCTTATTAAGACACTTATAAGAATTGTGCCCAAATTCATGCTAGTTTAAGCACTTGATCATACTTATATCCTTCTTCCTTCCCTCCTCATTGGAATCAACCTCTCCTTGTCCCTTATTACCCTTACCCTTGCTACTCTTACTTGTCTAGGCATATTTGTCCTTGCTCTCTATCATAGTTGATATTTTTTCTGTGGTTCCTCTGTGGATCTCTTTTGGTGTGGAGCCACACCAAAAAATTTCCTAATTTGGGAATCTCTCTCTCTCTCTCGCTGACAACATCCTATAACCCCTTCCATGACTTGTGAAGTCCAAGTAAGGAAAAAATCACAAGGTCATGATTAGATACAACAAGGACCACCCCATCTAGATCATCTCTTACCCGAGTGAACCTTGACGAATATGGGATGATGGTCTCATCTGGATACTCCTCAATTTCTCCTTAAGAGAAAAACATAGTTACGGATGAAATAAAAACTTTTACCTCAAAACGCGTACTTAAACCCAAAACCCCCCAAAAAACATGTAAAACAACCCAAAATGAAAAATTGTTTATTCCAAAACAAAGTTTTTTTAAGGGTAAATTTTCAACATTTTTTTTAAGATGGAAGTAAAAACCATATTCTATTATATATATAATAATATATATATATTATATATATATATATATATATATAATATAATAAGTATATATATATAATATATATATCATTTTATTTTATTTTTTATTTATTTATTTTCTTCTGAAAAATGGATGAAAAGGCACCTTAAAAAAATTGTTTTATTCCAAAATGATGCTTTTTTTTTAGGTAAATTTTCAATATTTTTTTAAATGGAAGTAAAAGCCATCCTTTCTTAAGTGGATGAAAAAAACACCCTTAAAAAAATTGTTTATTATGGAATAACAAAAAAAAAAAAAAAATCAGGTTACAACTTTGACATTTTTTAGCAATGGAGTTAAAGAGAAAATCTTTGGACTTTGAAAAACTGTAAAATTCCAACAATTCTTAGACATGATGTTAAGGATAAAATATCATGTCTTGAATCTTGATAACTCCAACTATTTCCATCCATGTTGTTAAAGATAAAATATTGTGACTCTAAAAAACCTCAAAATTGTGTTGTTTTCAACCACAACATTAAAGATAAAATATCATGACATTATTGAAATGTTTTATGACTAAAAAAACTTTAAAAATGAATACCTCAATGAAAGAGTTATTATACCAAGAGTAATTGTTTTTAAATATTAAATATATAGCGATTTTAAAATCATAACCTAGGACAATTTGAGATATTACAAAATAAAAACAAAAATCAACTATCAAATTGACGCACAGTGTAGGTGAGCTCAACCCATTGTAATGAAAACTTAGAGACTAACCATGAAATTAACACATTGTGGGGTAAACTCATTTGATTATAACGAAAATTTTAAAATCAACTATCAAATTGCATATAATGGGATCAGGTTGCTAGATAAGCATTCACACGGACCATATATATATATATGAAATCAAAATTTCAAATATTGAAAAAAACAATAAAAAAAACACAAAAATACAAAATAAAACAAAAGTTCAAATACTGAAAATAATAATTAAAAAATAAAAACAATTAATAAAACATAGAAAACATAACAGAAAAATCAAATATAAAAAA
>APFE030612145.1:77629-130671 GCA_000404065.3 Pinus taeda | reverse complement strand
TTTTATGTTATTTTATTTTGTTTTATTTTATTTTTTTTACGAGTTAATTTTGGTTTTTTTTAACATTTTAATATGTTTTCTGTTTTTTTTGTTTTTTACATTTTTATAGGTTTTTTGTTTTTTTTTTTGGTATTTTAATTTTTTGTTATGTTTTTTTTATTATTGTTTTTTTTGTTTTATTACTAACATGAAAATCACCAACATTTAAAAAACAATTATCCACACTTAATTCATTAAAAAATTTAGAGCGTAAAAACTAAGCCCTCTAAACAAAAAGGGTTGATACTCATCAACACTTTTCAAAATCAAGATGAAAATTACCAACAAAAAAAAAATGTTCATACTTGATACATAAAAAAATTTAAAGTGTCAAAAATAAGCCCTCTAAAAAAATATGTTGACGCTACATCAACACTTTTCAAAATGAGCATGAAAATCGCTAACATTTAAAAAAATGTGTTGATGTTTCATCAACACTTTTCAAAATGAGTATGAAAATAACTAACATTTAAAAAAATGTGTTGATGCTGCATCAACACTTTTCAAAATGAGAATGAAAATCACCAACATTTAGAAAAGTATGTTGATGCTGCATCAACACTTTTCAAAATAAGCATGAAAATCACTAACATTTAAAAAAATGTGTCGATGCTGCATGAACACTTTTCGAAATCAGCATGAAAACCACTAATAATTAAATAAATGTGTTGATGTTGCATCAACACTTTTCAAAATCAGCATGAAAATCACTAACATCGAAAAAAAATGTTCATACTTGATACATAAGAAAATTTAAAGTGCCAAAAATATGCTAAAAAAAAGGTGTGTTCTGGCATCACCACTTTTCAAAATCTAGTGACTTTTTCTTACCTCAAAAAAACGGGTACCAGTTCACTTTTTCGTTTGATTGGTAACTATGTTGAAAGCTACGTGATATCATTGGTATTCTAATACAACTACATAATTGTATCATACATCTCATACACTGTCTTCTTCTCATGGGCATGAGGCATTATATGATCTTTGACCCCTTCTATAATGATCCTCCTTGCTTTGATATCATTCTTATTATGCTGGTCCAATTTCTGAGCATCTTGTGGTGGTGGAATACTTGATTCATGAACTCTCCTACACCATTACCTTGCAACACTATCTTAATCCTCCTTTTCCAATATATGAAGTTCGATGCTCCCTCTAGATAGTGATTTAATGTCAACCCTTGGTAATCCATCCTACTTCCCATAAGAGATATCTAAAGCCTACCCACTAGCCCCTGTAATCCTTCACAAAATACCGTACTTAGGGATTAGAGGGTGCCTACTTCACTGCTTCTTTAGTCCTTCAAAGTTTGAAAACTCTTGGGATTCAATATTTATGTCACTATTATCACTCTTATTGTCCTTCACAATATCTACTCTCTAGCCAAAATTAGGCAGCTACTAACAACCCTCCACCTATACTCAAGCTTCCCACAAAACTTGTCCATTAGGACCTTGTCCACATAGGAACAAAATCAACTTGAAAAAACCATGCTACATAACTTTTTATAATTTTTGGGCTTGTACATCCACTATATATTCTTGGCTTGGTTAGTGATTCTCTCAATTCACTTAAACCCTATTTACATGGTCCCAAAGACCCTCCTTAGGTTGTTGTCCTCCTCTACATACCAGATCCTCTCATGCACTA
Organism: Pinus taeda; assembly: GCA_000404065.3. NCBI lineage: Eukaryota > Viridiplantae > Streptophyta > Pinopsida > Pinales > Pinaceae > Pinus > Pinus taeda. The sequence goes on along the minus strand of APFE030612145.1, from coordinate 128,982 downwards.
GTTTCTAGGGCTAGTTCTAGCCCACTATTAGAACCTTCAACCCTCCTCAATATGAAGTTAGAGGGCTTGACCTTCTTTCCCAGAATACAAAAAAATCTAGCCTGATTTCATAGAGGTATACCACTAAGAAAATTTCACAAAAATATCCCTAGAATTCCCTTCAACACGAGTTGTACTTATGATCAAACTCGACTCACTAATTGTCACGAAAATCACCCCCAATCAGATGTATTTCACCTTCTCTAAGCTCCTCTATTTGTGGCTGAACTCAAAAGATGTTTTCTTTATGATTCCTTGCACTTTGATGTGCCAATCACATTGTGATGGTATTTATTCTAATCCACGCTCTAATACCATGTATAAAATCCACAAAATTCTGCAACCACTAATATGAACAATCTCAAAACTACTTTCTTTTCATATAAACACAAGATTTATCTACTAAATTTCATAGCAGAATAGGAACATAAATAAACATAATCACATTTGCTTGTTCTGTAAGTTTATTGATAGAAAAAACTGAGAAATAGATCTCTTACAAAATAATTGTTTCAATTAGGAAACACACTTGTCTTTCTTGCTTGTTCTAAGCATGAAACCCTTGCAAGGCAACTGATCTTTGATTTCCTCTACAAATCTATGCACAAGCTTCTCTTTCACACTCTACCTCTCACAAGCTCCACACACAAACTCATGCTTCCTGTTGCTTGGTCTCACCAAATCGTGCTCACCAGAACAATGATTAGACATGTGCCTTTGTTCCTACTTTTAAAGGCAATTAGAATGGTTTAAATTAGTGTTGGGCCTTGAAATTGTCATTCACTTCCATTAAATTTTCAGTTATATTTACATTTACCTCCATTTCATTACATTTACCTTCACTCCACCTTTATTTCATTACATTTACCTTACCATTATCATTACTGGGTCACATTTATGTTTTTCCAAACTTTGTTAATTCTTAACATTTTTAAATGAATTTATAGTTACAAATTAGAAAATAATGTGCATATGCTTATACCTAACAAGTGGGATGAGATTGTTGACATGTGTATGTCAAAAGGAAGCTTCTAAAAGAACTTTATGTGGCCTCCCAAAACCAAATTCGAATTTGAGTGGAGAAGATCATGAGATCATAAGGATATGTGTGTCATTTCCTATTTGTATTGAAACTCTAAGAATACATGTGTCTTATCATTTCCTATTTTAATTGTAACTCTGAAGATATAGGGAGATATTCATGAAATCTCATTAATGAGATAACTTTTCATCTTTTTGTATAAATAGGGGAAGTTTTCTCCTATCAGGAAGTGAAACGGAGGAAAAGAAGAGAAATAATTATAGAATGTTTTGTAACAAGGCTTGAGATGGAATGGGATGTAAAGTAAAGAGCTATTGGTGTAATGAGATTATGAGTGTAGATTTCCATTGTGTAAAGTTGTGAGTTTATCAATAAAGAAGGTTCTTTTCTATTATTGACTTTTAGAATGTGAGTTTTGCGAGTTGGAATGCTATTGGACAATGGAAGGGCCCCCATCAACCATGTGCATCCCTTTGTAAATTTGGAAGATTAAAGTTTTTTTTACTTTGATTCATGCAAATAGTTTAACTTTCCATTGCAAATGTTATTTTATTTTTCAAATGTAGATTTACCTCACTCTGTAATTTTATGTTCCCTAAGAGCATCTCAAGAAAGTAGTGTTTTATCTATTTTCTAAAATTGGATTGCTTGAAGCATTAGAGCATACAGTGACTTGGTTTTCTTTCACATGTCTTTACAATGCTTTCTTAGATTCAGCTTTACATTCACTATTTAACCCTATGTTTTCCAAAGAGCCTCTCAAGAAGGTAGCATTCAACTATTTTCCAATATTGGTTGCTTGAGGCATTAAGAATAAACAATGATTTAGTTTCTTTCCTTATGCTTTTGACATGTTTATCAGGTTAAGCTTTCATCTATTGTGTAATCTCATTATTAGCAAGTCCAAGAAGGTAGTTCCTCCAATTTGGGTTACCTAAGAGGCATTAGATCACATAGTAGCTGCAGGTTTTCCTTTCCATACTTTTATTATGCTTTCTTATATTACATCTAATGTATACTCAATTTCTTAAGTCATTTCAAGAAGATGATTTTGACATCTTCCTATATTGAACGTTCACAATAGTATTTGAGCATGCAATGGATCATAGTTGTTTTTATATTGCTTGCTTTCATTTCATAGAATAGGATTAGTTTTATTTTTGATCAAGAGTTTCCAAGGATAGGATAGGAAGTGATTTCATTTTCATCTTATCAATGAATACAATTATATCAAGAATAATGCTCTACTTTTCATAGACACAGTGTCGGCCTAGATTAGACTAACCATTCAAGTTTTTGATTTGATTTTACGCAAATTAAGTTAGTTTAAGTACATTTCCTTTTCTTCCTTCTTAGAAATTAGTTTTTATATTAAACATCCATTAGACTTAGTTGATCATTGACACTTAACATCCATTAAAATCATTAGGCATAAAAGATAACCCTCAAAACAATACAAAAAAATACTCAACGAAGTAAGAAACAAGGTTAACTAAGCACATATTGTGCACCACACTTCATCAGTTTACTAACCCTGGTTGATAATTTATGTTAGAAATTTAAGATATTAAATTGATTGTACATTTTGTTGTCATTGCTGTGGAAGTGTGATTAGAAGACCTTATTTCTTACATCTAAAAAAAAGAGAAAAAGATTAATAACTCCTTGAGTATGCTCTCCTCCCGCACTTCATGTGATGTTGAGGATCAATTTTTTTTTTTAATGATAAAAATAAAAATATTATATATTATATATAATATATATAATATATATATATATATATATATATATATATATATTATTGTTTTGTTTACTGAAAATATAGATATCTTTTTAAATTTTTGAAGATATAATATATATAGTTCATTAATTAAAAAAAAATTAAAAAAAAAAATTCAAAACAATGAATGGCCCATGAAAAGGAGGCCCACGCATATCTGTCAAGCTAGCCTTTGGCTTGATATTACGCTTATGTGCAGGCCTCCAATCCACGCAAAGACCATGCACTGCAATAAAAAAAAAAGGAACCATCTCTTTTCCATATTCGGTCTTCCTCAATAAGCAGCTATTAGAAATTGATTTTAAAAAGTTGCAGAGACAGACAATGAAGGTGTATTGGATGAAGAAACTGTTGATGAAGAGAAGATTGCAGATTCAATTGCAGGTAGTTGGAAAAATGGTAATCAATCTTAATTTCTCTGTGAGAGACAAGCCATTATACATCAAAACCTATGCTATCACCTGGATTGAACCTCAGGTTTAAGGAAGGCAATGCCAGGGTAACCACAAACCATGCTTAGCCAAGTAGCTAGCCCTACTAGTCTAGGAGAGGGCTCTGTCCATAAGGATTTCAGCCAAGATGACTGGATCAGAAAAAGGATATTAGGCTAGGTATAGCAGTACAAAGTTTGATTGGATGTTGAAGGGGTTTTGTTGGATCAGGAGGAGCGAGACAATTAGGGCTAGGGAATTAAGTCAAAATTGCAGGGTGTTCAATGGGGCAAGGTAGGCATTAGGTTTAGCACTCTAGGGCTTGATGGGTGAGGTTTTTTAAGACTAGTGAGAAGCTAGGAAGAGCATGTGATTACCATGGATCCATCCTAAATTGTAGAAACATAATAATGGTGAATACTTCCCCAAAGCAGAGCAGTGATGTTATGGATTATGCCTATCAACTTGAAAACATTCACTTAGAAGCTGTGAAATGATTAATGAAGTAAACAAAACATAATAGCATATGATCACAAGCGAAGAAACTGAACTAAACTCCATATCACATGAATCCCAAAGAAATAGCTGCAATTTTTATTAATCTCCTGCTAAACTGCTACAAAATGATGTACAATCAAGGCATAAGCATCCAGCTGAGTCCAACCCTCTACAATGAGAAAGAAGAAGAAGATATAGGCATTGTTTCAACCTCCTCCCATCCTCAAGGGCCGAATCCCTAAGATGAGGAGCTAATCTAACCAACATTGAACAAGAAACAAGAATATAACCATCTTAACAACTTGCCTCTAAAAATGAATAACTGATTCATTTGAGCTCAAATTGACTTTTAATGTAATGAATCTACCCTCTACTAATAATTATCTATCATATTTACAAGTGAAGTCATCATTTACATCAGTAAAACATCCTCCATGAGAGAAAATCCACAAACACAGTCAAAACATAGAAAAATAACCATCTCGTGCAAAACTTTCCCTATGCACAATGCCACTAGCCCAATACACAGTGCCACTTTCAGGTCCTTTTTGGAAGCCTTCTCGGCATTACAATTGAGCTCATGATAGTTCATTGGAAAGGTCTTCAAGTCTACTTTCCAAAACATGTAGAATTAATACATTTGAAGCTCATTTGACCTCTCAAAATTTGATTCTCCCAAGACTCCTTCTGTGTATCCAAAAAGTGGCAGAAAGGTCATTTTTAGGATGTTTTTTTGACCTTTTGGTGGACCAGTTCTGCCCAAAAACTTCGCAAATCCATAGGGTGCATGTACTCATCACTCTGAACGCAAATATGCAAGCCATTTGTCTATTGGATGCCCTTATGAAAAGCACATCACCAGTGGCGCTGCACGTTGAGCCAGATTTTCTGTGTGTGCAATTTCCAAAATTTGCAAAAAGCAAAATCTCCTCAAAATATGGCCAAAATTGGTGAGCAACACCACCATCAAGCATCTTGATGAGCCAAGGAAGCCTCAGAAAGCAACCTAAGCCTATCCTCCTCTTTTTTTCCCTTTTGAGCCCGCCTTAGCCTAACTTTCATCTTTTTGACCCTCATGTTGCAAATTTTTTTCGGGTCCTATAATGGTAGGCTATGTGCCTGATCATCTAATTTTGCCTATTGGCCTTCTCCAACAAATTTTCTAGGTGAAAATTGACTCTCTCAAGCCAAGTCTCTCTATCATCCTCAATTTCCTTTTCAATAGGAGACAAAGTGACCGGTGCCTCCTTGTCACCTTGTCGTTTTACCTTGAGAAGTTCCAGCTCCATGAAGACCTACTTGTCACTCAACTGTTTGTTTTCTTGTTCCAAATATGTGATGACACACTTGGCTCTCTCCAAATTTTCCATCAATGCTTGGATTTGAGACTCGTTTTCCCATATGATGATGTCCTTTATTGTTTCTTCCTCCTGAGCCTCTAAGTTAATTGTTTGAGTATAATGCTACTCTGGCTCATCATGCTCTGTCAAATCAAAATCTCTCTTTTCCTCCTCATCATCAAAACTTTCCTCTGACATATTTTCTTTCCCTTTGTGTAGTTGCTGCACCTGTACCTATTGTGTTGATGAAGAAAGCAAAGCCCCTTCGTCATCCTGTGGAGCTAGCATTTACCTATGAGTTGATGAAGAAGGCAAGGTCCCTTCCACATCCTATGGAGCAGACACTTGCCTATCAGCTGCAAATAATCTCCTTGTGCCCCTCTAATATGTCATGTAGGTCCTAGGCACTTCAGTAGCTCTAGCATCTTTGGCCTTCTCATCTGTCTTCACCTGTGCACCGCTAGAAGGTCCCCCTGATTCTTGAGACACTGGTGGAAGAATTTGAGGACCCCTAAAGATGTCATGAGCAATAAAGGTCTCCCAAGAGATGTTGAGGAGGTTAAGATAATGAAGCACAATCATCTTGATCAGGGAATAATGATAGAGACTGCTCATCTACCGAGGGTATGGCTTTTTTTGCACAAAATGGGCCATCTTCTCAATATTCCTAAACAAGAAATAAGGGAGGTTTAACATCCTCGCCCTAGTAAAATGCATGAGAAGCCTAATGTGATAGGTGTACAGCCTGGAAAATCTGCCCTCACAAGTGAAATATTTCATGATGATTTTCATCATGGGGACATACTTGTCTTCAAGGAATCTGAAAGGAAAAAGTCTTTTTGCCTCATTTTTGTACCTGGGTTTGATATAAGGCTCATAATAGTGTTCATCTAGGTCATGTGCCTTGTACCACTTCTCCCCTACATTCGCAATCCTGGTTGCATCCACAATAATGGAAGGTGAAACTATAAATGTCACCCTAGCAAGAGTCACCTTGTTGTCTTGAAGATGGGCTATAAAAAGCCTGGTGAGCTCAAGATAGTATTGAACTCTCTCTACCTGCTTGAATAGAACTCATAGCACCCTAGATGTTTGAAACAAGTGACAGCCAACTAAGAGGTCTGCAACTCTCTGAGGTTTGATGGCTCTTCTCTGATAATTCTGCATCCCTTGTGTGGTTTTCTCTGATGTCGAGGTTTATTTGTCAAACTATCAATGCCAGTGTTTTCCTCCTCCTCATACTCTCTGTCTTCTCTATCCATGTTTGTAAAGTTTGAGGTTCTGCACTCCTAGAAAAGGGATGAAGGGAGTGAATAAGAGTGATTTAGGAGTTAGGAAACGGGAGATGACCTTGTGAGGTATTTTGGTGGGCTAGAAAATGAAAGGGATGGTATGAATCATGAAAATGAGGGAGAGGGGTTTAGGACCTTTTGAAATATAACTTGTGGGATGAAGGATGAGGGGGTATAGAATTGTATGGAGTGATATAGGGGAGAGTTCCAAGGTTTTAGTAATAGATGGTGGGATAAATAAATGGGATTAGGGTTTCTAAGGTGTAATTGAGGGAGAATCTAGGGTTTCACATTTTTCGTGGTAAATTACCTTTAAACACTTCAATTGCAACTTCAATGATGAGGTAGAGGGAGTGCACTTACTCGTTTGAGAGATCAGAGGGTTCTTTGGAAGTTTTTATGAAGTTGGAGGCTTTTCTAGTCTTTGTTGTTCAACGTGCAGCGCCATGCTACAAGCGTGCAACACCCCCCTGAACACGCAGCGCAATGTTATTTTACACTGCCAAAATCGTCCTACGTGCAGTGCTCAGCTTGTACACGTAGCGCCAACCCCTAAACGCGCAACACCACTTCAATCCAACTTTTGACTGCCTTCCTGATGCCCAAATTGAGCGTGGGATAGCTCGTTGGAAAGCTTGTCAAGTCTGATTTCTAGAAAATATTTAATTTTTCAATTTGGAGCTAGTTTCCCCTTTCAAATGCTCAATCTCCAAAGATTGGTCAAAATATGTAGAATGAGGTTGCCAAAATGCAGAGTGTTGTTTCAGTCAACTTTTGGAGGTCTTCCTCAACTTTAAATTGAGCTTATGATAGCTCATCAGAAATATATTTGTGTCTAGTTATCATTTGACTCATTAAGAAATTAATTTGGTCACTCTAGCTAGGCAAAATATTGATTTTCCCATGGTCACTCCAGAAGTGCATCAACTCTCCTGAGGCAAATGATGTTTTGGAAATTTCTCCCAAACCATGAGACCTGTGTAAAAAATAAAGAAGTTTTTTCTTCTTGGGTATATGGTGGAAGAAACCCTCTCTCACCATTGTCAAATTCATCTTTTCTTTCTCAGAAACATCATTTGAATAAAACCTATCCCGATGTGTGGAACAAGGGATTTGTAGAAATGAAAGGAAATGAAGGGGATGAGGGGCTTATAATTTCTTGAGAAAATTTTTGGAAGTAGGGAGGGATGTTAGGAAGTAGAGGAAAGTGGAATTTCAAGGATTGAGTGAGGGGAAGGGGTCTAAAAGGGAGAAACACGGGCCTAACCTAGAAAAGTGTCAAATTGTAGCAATATGCTAGGGTTTGTGGGAAAATGATGAATTTGAAGGATATCAGTGATGGAAATGTTTAAGAAGGTATATTAAGAGTAGGGGAAGGTGTATGAGAATTAGGATATAATTTTTGTTGATGATTTGACCATTTAAGAAAAATTACCTTCAAAACCCTAGGAGAGGGAAATGAGCCTTACCTAATCACATCTGAAGCACAAACAAGGTGCAAAATGACCCAATGGAACCTGAAATAATGATGAAAACTCTTTGAGTGATGGTACACTCATCCGAATGGTGACATGGACCAATAGTTGGAAGACTTGGAAGGAGTGAAAACAAATCCTAGACCTAATACCCAGTGACCAAATTTTTACTTGAAGACTCCGTGAAATGAAGAAATTTGACTTTGACACCCTAAGACCACATTATAAGAGCATATTTGATCACTAGTGGTAGTATGCAAATACTGACTCTAAAAACCTGCAAATAAAAAAAACAAAAACCACAACAATTTTAGTTTGTTACAGAAGTAATTGCGAGAAAACGAAATTGCCAAAACTAACAATGTAAACTTTGAAACGGAAACTATAAACTCAAAATGGGAACTCTGGCCAAAAAACCCCGAAAAAACATCAAAAACAGTGCTAAAAATGAAAAATGTGTATACTGAAACGATGATTTTATTTTTTAGGGGTCAATTTTGAACATGTTTTAAAAATGGCAGCACTACGAAATTTTCGTGCAAAATATAGCTTCAAAACAAAAAAGTGATGATACTGGAACGATGAGTTTTTTTTAGGGCCAATTTTCAAACTTTTAAAAAAATGCTAGTAAAACCAAACTTTTATGTGCCAAACAAAGTTGTTTATGAGGAAAAAACACGATAATGTTTTTGGTAGAATATCAATTTTCTTTCCTAAGTATAAATTCAACCTGTTCTCAAACATAACATGCTAGATACAAAAGAAATTAAAATTTTTTCAACTATAAAATTAAAAAACCATGACATTATGAAAAAATTACATCACTAAATGAATTCAAAAGTCATTATTTGTATATTGAATAAACCATACATTATATCTCTAATTTAATATTGCATTGTAGATATTTTAAACAATAAAAATGATCATAATTAAGACATATAATCCAACAACATAAAAATGTCTCATAACTTCTCATTTAACACCATATGGAAATCATCAATTTTATTTCAAGATACAATGCATACATCAGTTATATAAACTATCTTAAACAATTATTCAAAATCACTCATAATTTCTTACACACCATCAGAATTCACATCCTCAGATAAGTGACTGGATGCTGACAAAGATGTTCCATATTCTTCTCTTTCATCAACTAGTGCCCCATATGAGTCCACATGCATGCCCAACATTTCAGGTTTCAAAATTCTTCTAGATCTACAACAGGTTTCAGCAGACTCCCATCTCAACGATGTTCCTTCTGGTAACAACCTTTTCAGAATATCTATCGTCTTGAAGCAAAGAGTTCCTCTCTTTTTTAAATTGAAGTCATAAAAAAGTATGTCAACATCCTCCAATTTTAATATGTCTATGTGGCAACGATTTATATTTGTACCCTTTCTTTTTCTCTTTCCACCATTTTTTGTCAACTACCATCTTTGGCTTATACACACCATTGAATGGGTGTGTATTTGTGGCATACCAATGTACTTCAACACTTGTAACATCCTCATTTTCTGTAAAGACCTTTATAACTTTACCAACCTAGAATGGATAGCCATGGGGATCTCCATCTTCTAGCACTGCAATCATGCAACCCTCCTTAATATCTTGTACTGAACCCCTGTAAAGGTCTTCCATGGCTTCACGTTGTGCATGAGACCTTTTGGAACCAACATACATCTCTCTTTCCTCATTAAGTTGTTCAATGCATTTCCCCTCACCATATGACCCCAAAATAAACCTTCGCATGTCAACAATTTCTTCCAACACATCAAAAGTAGGCTCTGGCATTTATGATTTCTTAATACATTCAATTAGTGATGGAAATCTCCCAACTTCCTTCCTCCTCAATGTTACTGAAAAATGACTGAACATCTGATCAATATGGTCATGAGTGTGCCCAACAAGAAGGAAACCAACCTTTACCTTTTGAAAAATTCTCAATTCAAAAAGCATGTTTAGATATCCAAAAACAACCCGATTTTCATTTTCATGGAAAGTGTTGTCCAATTGTAGATACAAAACTTCAGGAAGATTACCAGACCAATGAGAAATCACATCATGAATTATGGTTATTGTAATATTTGCATCATTATTAATATTTGGAGCTGTGAAGTACACCCTTGGCAACATTTTTCCATTGAAGACCATACAACTGACCAAGTGAAACTGAATAAAATTTTCCTCCTATAAATTTTTGGGTGTGCGAATAAAATGTGGTAAAAGTGTTTTCTTCTAGTCCATACCATCAATTATCAAACCCACACCTACCCTCCCACACTCGCCATACCATGGTAAAGGTGGCTGCACTAAAATTGAGATGCCCCTTCCTCCAATTTAAAATCAATTTTGCCTTGCGATTAGATTCTGCCCACAATTAGAGCGTTTACCTCACGATTAGGTTCATGCATTGCTATAAATTTTCATTGAACATGACAATTTGGTAGCTCCATATTGTTTGATGAGCTAACTCCGACATAAATATGTTGGGAGGCAGCCACATGGCTCAGCTGCCCTGAAAATGAGCGAGAAGGAAGGTCAGCTTATTGTGGGCTTTGGCAGCACACTTATGGATATAGATTTTGATCTGCCAACCAGTACAAACACTCTCAGCAACAAACAACTATTAATTACGAGTTTGCTTATGAATATAGATTTTGATCTATATGCACTGTTCGATATACAAGTATTAGTCTCTGAGGAGGAAGATGAACTCCTGTTCTAGGATTTCTCCACTTAATATCGTATTGGATGCCCAATAAGCATTGTTTGGGGTGATTCGTAGCAGATGGGGCCACGCTTGGAATTTCAAATCCCCTATGCCCATCAAATGAAAATTTGATGACGTTTTTGAATTTTTTGTGCCCTTCATTTTACATTCTAGCCAAATTTGTGGGTGTCAACTACTCTTTCATTTCAACTTTCATTAATCTCCCTAAAAGAGTGCCTTATTTTTTCCCAAGTTAGCATGTGTTTCGATATAGAATACAACCATACTTTTGATATAACACAGTATAAGGTTTATTTGTTTCGATATAGCATACAACCATACTTTTGATATAACACATTATGAGGTTTATTTATTACAGTTAAACTGCTCTAATGGTAGTCGAGTATGTTTTGATTTCCTAATTATATGGTTCAATGAACTAGGCTTTTTTTAGGACCTAAGAGTCAACACAAAATATATTTCAATATGAAATATAATGATTTTTTTTAGGGAAAAAATAACACATGTTGCAATACTTGATATATATTTCGATTTTGTTTCTAGCAAGATGTATAAAGGAGGGGTCCTTTTTTATACATCAATGACTTTTATACTTAAAAGAAATCATCTCTCAAATTCTTTATCAAGTCCTTTTTTACTATTGTGTATATAACGAAATTAGTTGACTAACATTAACGAATTTAGACTTCTGTGATCCATATCAATTTTGAGAAGAATCTTCATCGAAAAATCACATAGAGATATTTTAGTCGACGTGTTTCGAACCAATCAGTGTGGTTCATCGTCCTGATGATGAACCACACCGGTTGGTTCGAAATGCGTAGTCTAAAATATCTCTATGTGATTTTTCGCCGAAGATTCTTCTCAAAAGTTGACTAACATGTTAAGCTCAATATTTAGATGAAAAACCTTCAAGCTAAACACCAATATTTCTATAAAATACCTTCATGCTAAATAAGCATATTGAAAATATAATGAGCTGCAAAAGCCTAACAAATACTATACATTTTTCTAATTTGACCTTTTCTCAACCATTAATAGAAGAAGAATAATGGGACACCACATAGAAAATGACCTACAGTAAAACATCTGGGTAATAACTATACCAAGGAGATCCTATTACAAGAAAGACATCAGATACACCAATCACAATTTTTAATGCCCAATAATCAATTTTATAGGAGAACCAAAAAATAACCGTTTTCACCAAAAAAAAATTGAGTCACTAGAACCAAAATTACATCCTTACCCCAAGTTAACTTATAAGTTTCACATGTAACATCCACATTGAATCCACATGTGAGCTAGAAAAAAATACTCCCAATATCCTCAATGAAACCACCATACTTTCAAACCATATATGGTGGTGCACACCTTAAGTGTCCATGTTACACAACCATTAATTATATTACAATTATTCCATGATTCTATCACACTCCTTTTAATATCAATGGTATTTGTTATGCAAAGAACTAGATTATCTTTTAGAGTTTCCACCATGCCAATTGGGATCCGATGCCAATTCAAACGCTTTTCTTTCCCTTAATTTCTTTAGCTATTCAAATGAATGCTTGACTTGATTATTTTCCATGCTTCCAGGTTCGGTAAATTTCCCCTTGCATTGCATCGATTTCTACATGTCCTTTACTCCACACTAATAAATAATTTACATTATTTGTAGTAAACATCTTAGAGGGCAGGAATTTAGATGCTTTCAGTTCCAATAAGATAAATGACAATTTAAATTATGCGTCTTATATCATAATAAAGATATCTTAGACCAAAGGAATTGATAAAAGGAAATTCAAATTATGAACTATCTTGGACCGAACGAATTGACAACAGACTCCCTACATCCCAAGGATTGCGAAGATAGAGATTTCAAGTGATTTCCATTCGACATTTCAAGCATGTTTACTGTGATTTCCATTCAGTGTTTCAATCATGTTTACTGTTTATTCAAGAAACCTAGTACCGAGCATACTTATGACCGAGGCTCAAAAGGATCCTTTGAAATAGAGACGCAATGATGAGAACAATAAGAATTGTAAAGAAGAAATACTGTGACATTCAAAAAAATGCATTACCATTAATGAGCCTGGAATAATTGTCACCGTGATTAAGAGAATCAATGGGTGGCTCTATAGGATTAGGCATGAACTTGTGCTCCCCTGCGATAAAAGCTAATCAATTAGTTCCTCTTTCGAAGGTTGAGTAGGAAATTAGAACCTACAACCTATTAGTTTAATCGCGTTGCAGCTTAGATTCGGTCATCAACTGCAAGTAACCATCTAAGCAACAGTTATGACTGGAGGGTGACCATTTAATTTGCAGTTAACACATCGTAACCACTGTACCCTAATTTTGTCAATTGCTACGGTTTCCATGTTAATGAATTCGCTTGCTAGAATCCAAGGTGGGAAAGAAGCAAACAAAACTAGATACCAGATACATAGTAAACATTAGTAGCCTACCTAGCGTTACCTTTGTTGGTGTTAGGTATTATAGATTTGGACGGTTCCAATCCCAAATTAAACGTCAATATGACGGGTCAATGATAATAAGACAAGTTTGACATGTAGAAATTTACATCGTAAGTCAAATTCTAGCCCTAGATGGGGCGATTTTGAGAATTACCAGCCGAATCGCCTCGTCACTCAGTGATTCTCAGAATCGCCCCATGTATGCATGATGTAGTAGCTTTTGCTCTGAAAGGGAACTATGCTATTCTCAGAATTCCCCATTCTGTATTAAATGTACATGCAATTTCTTTCAGCAATTGTTGGATTATGATGAGACAAACACAAATATTTTAATTCAGGCAAAATGATTCAAAATTTGAACATTTCAATCTAAAAATTTCATGTTTAATGACTCGTTATTTGCATAATTACTTCACTCCAAAAGATCTCACTGTCTCTACAAACATTTCACTATGATTTATGTGTGCAGAAGTAGCTTTAGGTTGTAGGTGGAGCTTAAAAATCTAGAAAATTGCCGACATTTTGAAAACTAATTGGGGGTTTTTGAAAGTGTAACAGGTGGTGTAACATCCATGGACAATTTCCTCGAGAAGTTTTTTCCACACGTCTACCGATCAAAGCAGCATCACATGTGTGAAACAGACTACTGCAAAATTGCAAATACGACAACCAGTTGCTCACTCTGTTATATAGAAAGTTGGACTGATCTTTATTTTAATTTCCAGTGTAATCTCATATGCGTACATGTATCTACGGAATGATTTGAATGAAAATTTAAACCATAGCGTATTCATGATAAACTTTGAAAATAATTTGACTATTTCTTTGTTATATACATTTTTATTTGAAGACTTTCAAATAAGTTTCTCACATTTTCCTATTAGTAGAAGAAAATCTTAATAATTTGTTATATTTCGTTGCTATTATCACTTTATCGCTACTATTGTTGTATGCTAAGGACTTGTGAAGACGATTAAGGTTTCAATGGGAAAAAAAATGGAAACTCAGTTAAAGGTATTAATTCCCGATCATTCTAAAAACTGACTACTAGAATAATATAGCATTTAAGATATTGCAACAATAGAAAAATTTATCAACTAAATCAAATTGCTGCAACAAATTTCAAGTTACTTTTAATCCCATGTAAATTAAGGAAATGAATGTGCACATCTGATCTCCATTACATTACGGTACGAGATACACTGAAAACCTACTTCTCCAGTGACAACACAGCATTGTATGAATCATATTCAATATGCAGTTAATGCAACAGTTCTATGAAGTGTATCCCAAACAACACAATAATTACAGAAGGGCAGAAAGACTTTATAATTGATTAGATAATTGTTGTGCGAAGTATAAGTAAGAAACAACAATTTACATATTACAAAACTACAAATCATACACATACTAGATCCAACTCGTTAAACCTGAAGTTTGCACAAAATATTACATAGTTCCTCTCAAGTCCAAACCTAATTTTCTCTCCTAAGCAATAATTTTGTAGTCACTAACCACAAAAGCCATTCATGAAATCATGATAGATTACAAGAGAACAATTGTTAAATAGAAGAAGTCACAGCTGTGCTTCCTTTCTAAGGCTCAACTGTAGTTGTAGTTGTGGCAATCTAGGTGTCCTCGTAATAACAATAATTCCCTCCGAAGAATCCACCATGAATGAGTAAGATGCACCAGAGCTTTGTTCCACACAGAATAATAAGGAATGATTCCAACGTTATCTGCACACACATGCAAAGTTACCCAACGTTAACAACAACCACAAATGCTAAAACATAATTAAAGGAATGAGGAGATTAGTGACTGTATGAATGTAATAGCATATGAGTATTACATACCAACTTTGTGTTTCAGCTGCAAATCTTGATCTCTTTGCATGCCAACCTGCAGTTTTGTCAAAGAAAATTAATTAGCTCATCCCCATTTCATGGATGAATCAGCTACCATAATTCTTATTGACTCATATAAATATATAAATTTTACCTCACGAAGAGGAACTCCTGTTCTCAAATCTGCTTAATATCATATTGGATTCCTAGTAGGCATTGTTTGGGGCGATTCATAGCAGATGGGGTGATTCTAAGAATTGTTGGGTGGTGGGGCAATTCTGAGAATCACCCCACCACCCATCGATTCTCAAAATTGCCCCATCTGCTGGCAGAAGAAAAAGTGAAGAATCTACATGGGGATTTGTCGTGGAGAACAAAATGCCGACGAGTGTTATCAACACTTCCATTTCAAATCTGAGTGTCGCCTCACTCAAGTCATCTGCAAATGACAGGACTCAATCCAAATACCTAATGTGAGTCCGAGCTAAAGTGGAACCTTCCAACAAATCTGTTGAAATAATGAGGAAATTTTCTTAACGATATGCTTGCTGGTCGGACACATAATTTTGTATTGATAAAGCAGTTACTTCTGTTGTTATTAAGGGTTTGGCAGAACATAAAGATACCTTAGGTGCACCTTTATGTCATTGCAAGCATTATGATGATAAAGGTGCAGAGGCAGAACAAGGATTTTGGAATTGTCCATGTTTACCTATGCGAGAAAGGAAGGAGTGTCATTGTATGCTTTTCCTGACAACTGATAATGATTTTGCTGGAAAAGAACAGACGATGTCTTCGGAGGAGATTAAGGATTTGAAAACAAAGTTCTAAGTCACAGAAAGCTATATTCGTTGTTATTAATGAAGCTCATACAATATATATTGGTTCTAAGTTATTATGTAAGCTTATTGGATTTCAAGAATGTTATGCACAATAGCTGTTGTAGATGTATAGATCATTGGGTACATTAAGGCAAACGATTGTCTGTATTTCAGTTTCTGAAATAAGAAGAATCCACATGGGTGCATGTATCACAATTTTTTTTATAATTTGATCAATTTATGGTTTAAATTGCAATTTTGATAATCTATTTCAATTCAAAAACCATATTTTTGTAATTTGATCAATTTATGATTTAAATCGCAATTATGAAATTCTGATAATCTATTTCGATTCAAAAACCATCGTGCAGTTTTTAAATACCCAAATTACAATATTTGGATTATTGCAATCTTGATGTCCCTATTTGAAGTAAATCCTCAATGAAAACAACATCAGAAATATTACAAACTGGGTGGCTAGAATCGCCCGGTGGTGGGCAACCACTTGACGATTCTCAGAATCACCCCATTTGCTGGTAGAAGAAAAAGTAAAGAATCCACATGGGGATTTGTCATGGAGAACAAAATGGTGATGAGCGTTATCAACACTTCCATTTCAAATTTGAGTGTTGCCTCACTCAAGTCGTCTGCAAATACCAGGACTCAATCCAAATACCAATGCGAGTCAGAGCTAAAGTGGAACCTTCCGACAAATCTGTTGAAATAATGTGGAAATTTTCTGAATAGTATGCTCGCCAGTCGGATACATACTTTTGTGTTGATAAAGCAATTACTTCTATTGTTATTAAGGGTTTGGTAGAACATAAAGATACATTAGGTGCACCTTTATGTCCTTGCAGGCATTATGATGATAAAGGTATAGAGGCAGAACAAGGATTTTGGAATTGTCCATGTGTACCTATGCGAGAAAGGAAGGAGTGCCATTGTATGATTTTCCTGACAACTGATAATGATTTTGCTGGAAAAGAACAAACGATCTCTTCAGAGGAGATTAAGGATTTGATAGCAAAGTTCTAAGTCACATAAATCTATATTCATTGTTATTATTGAAGCTCATAAAATAGATATTGGTTCTAATTTATTATGTAAGCTTATTGGATTTCAAGAATGTTCTACGCAATAGCAGCTGTAGATGTATAGATCATTGGGTACATTAAGAGAAATGATTGTCTGTATTTCAGTTTTTGGAATAAGAAGAATCCACATGGGTGCATGTATCACAAATTTTTTTGTAATTTGATCAACTTATGGTTTAAATTGCAGTTTTGATAATCTATTTCGATTCAAAAACCATTTTTTGTAATTTGATCAATTTATGATTTAAATCGCAATTCTGAAATTCTGATAATCTATTTCGATTCAAAAACCATTGTGCAGTTTTTAAATACACAAATTACAAAATTGGGATTATTGCAATCTTGACGTCCGGATTTGAAGTAAATCCTCAATGAAAACAACATCAAAAATATTACAAACTAGGTGGCTACGTTTGAGATTATCCTCCATGAAAACAACACCGCAATTGGGGCAACCTTGTTTCAGATTACACTACATTGGAGATGAATTTTATTATTGAATTATGACTGGATCTATCTCTTAAGGATGCGTTGGAATTTTTATTTTCAAATAAATTTTGGTATTTATAATGTGTAGTATATAATTCTACTAAGTCCCTTTTTAATATTTCATAAATCCATCTTATATATTTTCCATCATTTTACATTTTCACAAATCCACTTTCATTTTTATATGCAAAGGATGTTTACTTTATAGTCCCAAATATTATAGTTCATTTTTATATGCAAAGGACAGTTACTTTATAGTCCCAAATATTATAGTAGTCGCTTCTGAGTGCATGTATCAAATTTACTAGTGTGTGGGTGCATGTATCAAATATGGCAGAAGAAAAAGTGAGAATCCAACTCAGCTATTTCTTCTCAATGAACATGTAAGTCCCTCTTTCTTTCTTTCTTTTGTTTTTTTGGAATAATTAATTCTGATTAAGATATAAATGAATAATCAATCCATAAACGTCTTTCTTTCTTTCTTTTGATTTTTTAATAATTAACTTTGACTAAGATATAAATGAATAATCAATCCATAAACGTTGATTAGATTACATTATTTGATTATTTCTAACCATCTTCATCGTATTCCTTCTCAACAAAAACTAGACTAAGGTTAACCAATAATGTTTCATATCAAATTTGGTTTGATATGTGATCTATCTCCTCTCCTTAGAATTATAACCTATCCAAATCTCTTATTCATGATGCATAGATTAGGCATCTATGCCAGGTTTGCAAGCAATTACAAAAATCTGCAATATGTTTAGTATTTATGACTTTTCTTTTTCACCCATGGATCTGCCACATCTATTTGTTTCCTTCCCATCATTTTTTTGATTGGGTATGACACAATATTTTCCAATCATTGTGTATGACACAATTTTTGCCCATCTTCCATTGTCAGATATTTTTTGATGCTAAATAATCTTGGCAAGCAAAAAAGAGTGGTTATTGGTGTGTATTGTGAAAGAAAAAGAGACAATCTAACATGGTTTGCCTCTTCTCCATGTTTTAGATGAACATAGGTTTCTTTCTTTTTTCCAAAATAATGAACTCCGAATAAGATATAAGTGTAGGTGTCTTTTTCTTTTGCTAAAATAATTAATGTATGATGAGATAGAAATAAATAAAGAATTATGAATTGGGATCACAAATTTCAAGATTTGAGTATACTCAAATGTTCATTTCTACATTCTCTTGTATGTTTGTTTGATTAGGTATATTGAATCAAATTGGTTTTCAATAGGTTTGTTTTGAGTATGTGAGGTTTCTAGTGTCTTATTAATTCAAGTGGAAGAGATCTTTCTTATATATCATTAGATTATGAAGTGACATTGGACATAATTAAACTTTGGGCCATACCCTTTTAGAAACAACAACCCAAACTAAATGATTAGTTATTAGACCTTTTTATTTAGTTGATCTAAACTAGAAGATTATAAAAAAAATTCCTTTCATTGCTCCTCATAAACCAAGATAGATTGGTTCATCCCTCCTTTTTAGTGTACAAAGAGGTATGCTTGATTTTTACTCAAAAATATGGGGTGTTGATGTATCTATATATGGGTGCTCAGGTTTTTATATTAAAAAATTTCTCGAGTGCTTGATTTGTAGTCAAAGAGATATGGTGATAATGTATCTAGATATGGGTGTTGAGTTTTTTATATTGAAATTTTCTCTTTGTTTCAATTAGAATTAGAAGGGTTTGTTATTTTTTTTTTCCTTATAATAAACTATTGTTCTCTATTGAAATTGGATCATTTGTATTAATGTTTCTTTTCAATGTAAGTTTGACGTGCAAATTACTTATTTTAATTTTAGACTATGACATTTAACACATAGTGACCTATGCTTAATAAACTAAAATTAGGAAGGTTTAATAACTTGCTTGGTTTTTTTTTATGGTTTTGGTGTAGCTTGTTTGTAGAGAGACTAGAGATTTGTCCCCTAGGCAATAACATTCTCTTGCATCTTTGAAATCTTATTTATTGGTTCTATGTGCTTGCATTACCATCTTTTCTTAAATGGTATTTGAAATAGTTATTCAAGAAAATTTCTAAACATTTCAGCCTTTCATGATAAAATGTTGATTTTTACATTCTCTTGAATGTTTGTTTTGATTAGGTCTATTGAATCAAATTGGTTTTCAATAGGTTTGTTTTGAGTATGTGAGGTTTCTAGTGTCTTATTAATTCAAGTGGAAGAGATATTTCTTACATATCATTAGATTATGAAGTGACATTGGACATAGTTAAGCTTTGGGCCATACCCTTTTAGAAACAACAACCCAAACTAAATGATTAGTTATAAAGAATTAGAAATTTCACAAATATAGTAAACCAATATTAAGTGTGATTTATGCCCTTAAATAAGTTTTGGAGTGTAAACTTTGAAATGCCACAGAACTAAAATTAGAGGTCAATAGAGTGTGTGAGGTCCAATTATTGGATAGAGTTCTTGAGAAAATTCTCCTATACCATTAGAGTTAAACATGAGGCATCTCAAGTCAAGTGCCTAATGTTTAAGAGCATGTGTTTCCTCCTAAGAGGTGATAGGTTCAAAAACTAGAAGGGGTTAGAGTAGGTATGCCTTCATAGACAATAATCAAATCGTTGCATGGAGGTGGGTCTCTTGTCCCACAAACAAGGGGGTTTCATACACCAATTTGGTGTTTGGCTTGGCTATGACCTTAAAATTGGATAATAATAATAATTAGGATATAGATTGTTAGAAATTCATAATTGATAAGGGTGAAAGCATGGAGCTGGGTTACACTTTTTGGCAAGAGGTGGCACGTTTGGGTGGAAAAAATGATTGCTCAATTGAGCCCTTTTTAAGCGCTTGATCGAGTCATTTGAGCACTTAAATAATGTAATCGATGTTATTTAGGAGCTCGATTTAGCCATGTCTTTGCGACAGTCAAATGAAGGAGATTGGGGTTTGGATTTATTTTTTAGCTTAGGTAAGTTTTATTATATGGAATTGAATTTCAATATGTTATTTATGTCATTGTACTAATTTACCTCATTATTTCTTTTGTGCTATAATTAGGTACAACACTAGCATGGGACGAAATTGCATTGCAATTGAAAAAGATCCAATACAGTGCAATTTCATTGAGCAAAGAATTAATGCTCTTCAATTTCTTCTAGATGCAATGCAAGAAATTGAGTTGAAGAAAGGGGACTTTAGTGAATCACGTGTGGAAAAAAGGGCAAAGGAATCCCAACCACCATTACATGGAATGTTTGGAAAGACATAGATTGGGAGATTCGCAGACATCAAAGATCCATTAGAAGAGGAAAGCGAGCAAAAGGAAGCAGAAAATATTGTGGAAGAAGACAATGATGAAACCCTAGAGGACGAAGAGTTTGGATTACGTGAAATTGTTGATTAAATTTAAGTTATGCTTGGAAATCAAGCTTTGCAATGTTTTGACTTTGACATTTTATGAGAAAAATAAACACTCAATTAAGGTTGTTATGCGTTCAATATTTGTAAGATATGATTTTCACACTCATTTTTAAGGTAATCATTATTTTTTGAAAAAAAAAGTGATTATTATTATTTTTTTGACATGAAGTTCATAAAAAAATCTATTATTTAACCATTTTTAGTTAAACTTTTCGTATAAAAATTGTGATTTTGACATGTCAATTCTAGCAATAAATTATCAAAACGTGTAGTTTTTTAGTTATGTTTATGTTAAAAATGATTATTTTTATGTCCATTGTTAAAAAATATTGTTTTTTAGAAACAATTATTTCATGTGGATTGAAAAATTAATTAAGGATGTATAAATATGTAGAATATCGAAAATTCAAAATATCGACCTTCTAATTTAAAAATTCAAAACAATAAAAACCTCACTACAAAAAAATTAAAATTAAAATAAAAAACAAGAAAATATGAAGAAAACGACCACTTCAAAAATTATTTAATTTACAGAATAATTATTTACATTTCATACATTAGAAAATTTAAAGTCAAAAAATAGATCTTTTAAAAAAAGGGTCTAATGCAGAATACCCACTTTTTCAAATCAACATGAAAGTCACTACCATTCTAAAACATAATGTACCTAAAAAAAATTAAAGTGCCAAAAACTATGCTCTAAAAAAAACATGTGTGTTCTGCATCACCCCTTTTCAAAATCAGGTCACTTTTTTGCTGTCTCTACAAAACAGGTAATAGTATCAGTTCCCGTTTCAAAGTTTACATTGTTAAATGTGTAACTATTAAAAAAACATGATTTTAAAACGCATTTTCTAAGCAAACCAGGGCAAATTTGAAAAACATAAGACATGGGTTTTTTTGGGAACAGGTTGAGTTAGGTAACTCATAAATGGTTCTCCAAAATTCACAGTAATTTGGGAGAAAATTAGGATTCTTCAGAGCTCCATTTTGCAGATTGCGTGAGAAAAACGATTTGTTTTAAACTATTTTAACATGGCAAGTTGAAAGCAGAAAAATCCAAGTGAATAACACTCTGCTCTACATGGCATGTGGTCTACGAGTCCAATTTGATTTAATAAATTTGACTTTTAGACACATGTCTCATGATAAAAAAAAAAAATCTTTATTAACAATTCCTTTTTGATAAAAAAAATTAAATAAAATCATTCAAATATATATATAATATATATATATATATATATATATATATATATATATATATATATATATATATGAATGTAATCAGTTTTTTTGAAGCAATTTATAAAGACAAAAAATACTTGCAAAATTTGATTGAAATAATTTCTTGTACAAGTACTTTTTCATATTTTTGCTGCTTCAAATATTTTTTACAGCATGTTATTTTTGTAGCACAAATGATAATTCAATAATGACTTGCAGAACAATTGGAAAATTATTTAGATGATTTCTGAACATTTGGGATTAATATTGTTGTTGTATATTTTTCTATGAAGTTTTAACTTGCAGAACACAACAAATCTTTGTGATGCCAATCATTTTACCAAGCATAGTGCATGAAGTCATCCGAAAATAGGGAGTTGATTTACTTTTTATGATATTTCTTAAAAATGGATTGTTATCGATATCATGAATTGGACTGAATATAACACTTTTGATTTTCCTTAATCTGTTTCATTTGATATTCAATTTTTGCGCAAGAATCCGAAAGAAATTAGCTATTTCTTTTTTAACACACTTTTGTTCTTTGTGCCAAGTTTTTTTGTAGGTTTAGGATGATTGAATGATTAACAAGGAGATTAAATTGTGACAACAATTGGTTTTGAAAAGACCAATCTTATGAGAAACATAAGAACAAGTCCATGTCCATATTCATCAAAACCATTACTCTTCCTCCCTTTTGAATTATAAATCCAACCAAGCAATTTCAAGCAAGCCATAGTTATTTTTCCCTGTAAGAGTGAGTTGTTCATTTTCCTTTATTCACATACACTTTCCATCTACTCCACAAATAAAAGCAAGAAGCTTAATTTGAAACTTATTGCCAATTGTCATTATTATTTTCCATTGTCATCTTCCATTTTCATTTTCCTTTTCCTATCCTTTTCATTTTGCAAATAAACCCTACTTCAATGAAATTTTTTGAGTCCACGGTCCTTTGAGTCTAAAATCCTCGCAAAGACACCTTGAGGCTTGCATGCCTTAATGGCAAGTCCTCATGCCGACGAACAATGAGAATACATTAATGTCCCTTGTTCATCTGATCTTATAGGTACTTGACAACAACAAAATTATGTGTACCTAGCAAGATGTGTTTGGGCTTAATGACTCTCATTTTCATCAATGGTGAGAGTTCTTGTGTTGACTAGTAACATCCATTAATGGCCACTAAGTCAACAATTTCCTACTATGTTCGACATCATAGCATCTATTCACATAGCAGGAATTGTGCCAATGAGTTTTGAAGACATGAAGACTATCATTTTCAGCATTTTGGAGCAAATGTAGAACACATGCAGCTGTAGAATCAGATGACAGCTGGAGAATCAAATAACAGTTGTGGAATTAGATGGCAGAAATAGAATCAACACTATTCCACAACATATTCAGTAAGTTTTAATAAAAGCAATAAAAAAGTCATATTAACTCTTTTCTCTATGACTTGTCCAACCATTTGAAGAAGATTATGATCAGAATTTTGCAGCCACCACACATACAACTCATCCATTTCCAAAGGGTAAGTTAAGGTATGTCATTTTTTAACTTTTTACCATAAAATTCCTTGAAAAGCTAGAATGATAATTTTTGGAAAAAAACATTTTTCTTCTTCATCTCATAAAATTGCCAATATCATCAATTGGGGGCGGGGGGGATACATTCATATTCATATTTTTCCATATTCATATCACATTTAAAATCCCACATACTTTCAAAATATATTAACTATTACATTATTGTTATGAGCATACAAAGTCTTTTCAAAAGTACTGAAAAGATAATTGGATATAAACACAATCATGGTTGTCACACAAGAACCAACCATGTTGCAACTCAAGTAAAAGACTTTGCAGAAGTATGAAGTTATCAAATGATATCATGCAAAGTTAAGCCAAAGCTCAAAGATAAAAAAAATTTAATGTAATATATTGCATCAGGACATGCAATAGCTTTAGTTGGGGGCGGGGGGCTTGAAATTGTCATTAACTTCCATTACATTTTCACTTATATTTCTATATTGTCACCTTCACTCCACCTCTATTTCATTACATTTACCTCCATTTCATTACATTTACCTTATCATTATGATTATTGGATCACATTTATGTTTTTCCAAACTTTATTAATTCTTAGCATTTTTAAATGAATTTATGGTTAAAAAATAGAAAATAATGTGCATATGCTTATACCTAACAAGTGGGATGAGATTGTTGACATGTGTAGGTCAAAATGAAGCTTCTAAAATACCTTTATGTGGCCTCTCGAAACCAAATTCGAATTTTAGTGGAGAATGTTAGTGCCTTGATCTACCTCAGGCTGAAGGAAGGCAGGTCTAGGGTAACATCAAACCACACTTAACCTGGTAGCTAGCCCTACCAGGTAAGGATAGGGCTCTCTCTTTGTCAATCTCAAAGAAAATATGTCAAGTAAGGTTTGAGATGACTGATATGAATTCTAATTTTAGGCTAGGTATGTTTTCTCAAAGAATTTTATTTGATTTTAATGGTTGGTTGCTGGATCAGATGGGGAAGGCAGCTTTGGGTCCGGGAAATCAACATAGATTTGCAGAGGTTTCTGTGGGGCGAGGTAGGCAAGTGTTTTAGCACTTTGAAATGAATGTGATGGTGAGTCGAAAGACTGGTGAGGAGTTGGAGAGGGCATGTAAGTTTCATGATTTCTCTTCAAATAGTAGAAAACATTTAAAACTAAATGAAACCTCTAGGCAGAGCACTGAATATCAATGGATTCCACCTAATTATCTTAATTCATTTAGTTATGAATAATGAAATATATGTTGGAACATATACACATAAGAGAAACTAAATCACAGAGGAAAAACAATACCAAGACACATTACCACAAGAATCCCACAAAATGCTGCAAAACCCTAGCTCATTTCCTTACCAAACTGCAGAAATGATTTACAAAGTAGCTCAATGCATCCACAAGAGTCCAACCTTTACAAATGACTAAGAAAGTACATAATATGGGCTTCAAACCACTTATTCTAGCCATCAGAGGTCGAATCCATGAGTCAAGGAGATGTTTCAACAAAATCTAAACTAGGAACTAGAAAATAGGCAGTGTAACAACTTGCCTCTAAAACTATGAAAACTGATTCATTCAACCTCAAACCACCTCTAACTGATGTATCTACCCCCTCAAGTCATTTTTCATCATATTTACATCATGAATTTAACGATGGGAGAAGAAAAGTCAAACTAGTAGAAAACTAGGTGAAAATCTAAGTTTTTGAGCAAAATTGGCAATTTTTTTGCCTGATGCGCAGTGCAATGAGCCTGATGCGCAATGCCACTTCAAGACTGCGTTTGAAGGCCTTCCCCTTCACCAGATTAGGTCTAGGATGGCTTGTTGGAAAGATATATCTATCTACTTTCTAGGACAACTAGAATTTTTGGATTTGGAGTACATTTTCCACTTCAAAAATCATTTCTCCCAAGACTACTTCCTGTGGGTCCAAAAAGTGGCAGAGAGGGCATTTTTTAGGTGTTTTTTGCCCTTTAGGTGACCCATATCTCCTCCAAAACTCATGAAATTTTTTGGGTTTTAGTATTTTTTCATGAGGAATCCAAAAATTCAATCCATTTTACAAAATTCCTAGCCAGCTCAATGCGTAGCGCTAGTGGCGTTGTGCATTAGATGAAATTTCTTGTGTTTTTAATTACAAAATTTTGAAATGACAAAAAATTTTCAAAATTTATTCAAATTTGGTAAGAAGAAACTATATTAAGTGATTTGTTGAGATAATGAAGCTTCAGCTGATATTTTGAGATTATCTTGTTCTTTCTTGACCCTCAAGGCTCTCCTTACTTTAGCTTATTGCAGATTTTGTTCCGGGTTAGGTAGTAATAGGCTATGTGGCGGAGCATCTTTTTCTCTTTGTTTGCCTTCTCCCGTAACATCTCCAAGTGGATATTCACCTTCTCCAACAAATATTCCCAGTAATTTTCTTGTTCAATGGATATCAACTTTCCCTTGGCCCTCTTGGACCTTTGTTGGTGTTCTTTGATGATTTGCAGCTCCATGAGTTCTTATTTGTCAGTAAGCTTCTTGTTTTCTTGCTCTAGATAGTTGATAATATATCTAGCACTGGCCACTTTATCATTCAACATATGAATATGATCCTCTTACTCTTTCAAAAGCATGTTTTGAGCTAAGGATGGGCTATCAAGATCAATTACCTGAGTGTGAGGAAGTGGCACATCATCATCATGCTCCTCAAGCTGAAAATCCCTCTCAACATCATCACCAAGCTCCTCCTCTGTAAACTTTACTTTTCCTTTTTCAAGCTACTGCAAGATCCTTTCCCTAGAGCTGTCACTTCGGGTGTCCTCATCAAAATTATAGTCATTGTCCCTCTCCATGTTTGTCTCTCTTGGGATGGTTTGATGAATGGTGGATAATCAGGTTAGGAGAAGATGGGTATGAAGAGATTTATAAGAGGGAGATAGTGATGGGGGTAAGTGGAGTTTATATGGGAGCTAGGGTTTGATGGAGAGAGTTTAGGGTTTGATAAAGGGGCTAATTTTAATAGGGGAAAGAGGAAAGGGAAAATGGAATTAATGGGTAGATTTAGGGAAATGAGGTGTGGAAAAGGGGAAAAGGATGTTGGTTTGGTAATGTAGTGAAAAATTTTCAATGAGATGAAAAGTATGAAGGTAAGCTAGGGTTTTGGTTTTAAGAAGCAAAACTCATGAACAAAACATGAAGAAGACTAATTTCAGCTTAAGATCGATGAAAACTTACTTGTAGGAGTGAAATGCAGCAATGAGAGTGATTAGAGGTGAAATTTGAGGGTTTTGAGGCATTACTGGTCAATGCATAGTGTCATCTTCCCAATGCATAGTGCCAATGTAAATTTACACTAGAGAAAATTTCCTAATGCGCAACGCCTCTCTGATTTGTAGCGTCGACCCTCTAATGCACAACGCCTCCCTGATGCGCAACACCTTTTTGAAGATGACTTTTTAAAGCCTTCCCAATGTCCAAATTGGATGTGTGATAACGTGTTGGAAATATTATTGAGTCTAATTTCCAACACAACTTTAATTTTTCAATATGGAGTTCATGTTCTCTGTCAAAAGTGAAATCTCCCAAGACTAGTCAAAATATGCAAAATGAGGTTGCCCAAATGTAGAGTGTTGTTGCAGTCAATTTTTGAAAGTCTTCCTCAACTCCAAATTGAGCTCATGAAAGCTCATGGGAAATATATCTCTATCTATATATCATTTAAATCATCAAGTAAGTCATTTGAACATCATATCTGGGGGAAATCTTGATTTTCCCAAGGTCACTCCAGAAGTGCATCACTCCTCGTGAGGCCAATGATGTTTTCGACATTTCTCCCAAACCATGAAACCTGTGTAAAAAATAAAAGAGGTTGTTCTTCTTGGGTCAATGATGGAAAAAAGCATATCTCACTTTTGTCAATTTCATCTTCTCTTTCTCAGAAATATAATTTGAATAAAACATATCCCGATGTGTGGAACAGGGGATTTATAGAAGTGAAGGGAAATGAAGGGGATGAGAGGCTTCTAAATTCTTGAGAAAATTTTGGGAAGTAGGAAGGGATGTTAGGAAGTAGGGTGAAGTGGAATTTCAAATATTGAGTGAGGGGAATGGGTCCAAAAGAGAAAAACACAAGCTTAGCCTAGAAAATTGTTAAATTGTAGCAATAAACTAGGGTTTGTGGGGAAATGATGAATTTGAGGGATATGAGCTATGGAAGCATTTAAGAAGGTATATTAAGGATAGGGGAAGGTGTATGAGCATCAGGATACATTTTTTTTTATCATTTGGCCATCCAAGAAAAATTACCTTCAAAACCATAGGAGAGGGAAATGGACCTTCCACAAGTACAACTGAAGCATGAATAAGGTGTAAAATGACCCATTGGAACTTGAAATGATGATGACAACTTTTTGAATGATGGTACACTGAGCCGAATGGTGACATGGATTGACACTTGGAAAACTTTGTAAAACAAATCTTAGACCTAGGACTTGGTGATCAAATTTTACTTGAAGACTCACTAAAATGACAAATTTGACTTTAACACCTTGAGACCACTTTGTAAGAGCATATTTGATCCCTGATGGAAGGCTTCAAAGGCTGACACTAACATTGGCTCCATTGGAGATGGTAGCTCCTTGGAGGGGCTAGGAACACCATAGAAAAGTAGCCTTATCCATTGGGAATGGAGTAAAAAACTCTAACTGAAATGCTTGACCAAATACTGATAACTCAAATACACAAAATGACTCTTCCTCAATTAAAAATTTACTCAATACTAAAACATGACTAACAGACAAGAAACTATACTCAAAATGGAGCTTATTCAATAAAACCTACTCTATATTTCCATTCATCACCTAATCAAGTGAAATGAAACAACCAATGCAACCAAGTAAGCATTCTGGCTGCTGTTTGCATTCTCCACACGTGCTTACTTATGAAAAACGAGAGAAAACTACTGAAAGGAAACTCCCGTGAAAACTTGTAAACAGATCCAAATTTTCCCAAATTGAATAATATGTATGTTCTATCTGACTCCAAAAGTACTGCATAAGGATCTTGAAATTCATGTGCACTGGGACTTAGCTCATCCAATGGATTACTTTTCTCCTCCTCATACCACGAATGCAAATTTTCTTCTAAGATTTATGACAATACTCCTGCTAAAAATGACAAAGAAACCAGTTACCGGATGAAGTTTGTATCAATACTTGTTTCAATATCACAATTAGCTAGTGGAGAAGGACTGACTGCAGACATCATCCAACACATCAGCTATTGGATCGTGAAAAACTTTAGAATACTGTTGCAACCCATTTCGATTGGTTCCAATGAGATGGCATGATTTTCTATAGGGTGCTCATCCTTTATTGAAGATATACTATGCAAATTTCCCTTCAAAAACTGAAATGATTCGAAACAGAATGTTACGGAATCATCTTGCATCATTTGATCATATGTTCTAGCTTCCAAGTCTTCATCTGCAACTTGAAATTCAATGGCATTCGAGGGCTACAAATCTGGATATGAGAAGTCTTGAACAAGTATTTCATTGCCCTTAAGATGGTCAAGATTGAATCTTATCGAGAATTGATTTCTGATTGCATGAAAGTTATCTCTGATGAACTAAAACAAAGCAAAACAAAAAGGCAAAGATCCTTCACTTACTTCAAAATTTGCTACACTTTCCTCCTCACTTTCATAGCTGATATTCATCGGTTAATCATTGTATTCGAGTTGCTAAAAATGAACTTCCTCTTTCCACAAACCAGCTGCTGACTTGTCTGCAAGACTAGCTTATGTTTGGAGAACATAATCATCATCATACTGATCAAACTTAGGGAAATCATCAGTATAAAACACATCATCAAGCATTCATGTCATATCAACAGATCTCTCTTCTCCAAGATGATCTATAAAACAATCATTATTAGATCTATGACAACTGGGATAAGAAAGAAAATGTCTTGGATCAGCCACTTCTTCTTCTTCAATCAATGAGCCATGATCTTAAACATCATACTCATTCCTTGTGGTGATATTTTGCATCATCTCTTCCACTGCACTTACCAAAATGTCGAGCTTTACCTCTAAAGGTGTCAATTCCTCTGGATCTATGTTCTTCATCTCTTCTTCCCTCAACTTTGCCCTTCTGATCAAAAAATTAGCCTCTACATCTACTGCACTACTTTGCATCTCTTCAAGTGTTGCAAGGTTCCTTTCCCTCATCTGAAACTCCATTTCTGGATCAAAGGCACCCAGGTAGTGCAAGAAAGCAGATCCAGGAGGAGGTCTTATATTAACCGGCATTGACAAATATACTTGGTTAAATCTAGAAGAAAATTGTTGTACTGTCTCCCCTGGCAATATTTTTAGTTGGTTATACTCTTCTATAATCAAGAAAGGGTTTTGTCTGATCATCCACTTGTTGAGGAAAACTTTGAAGAATTGCTGGAAATCTGAAATACTCGCATCAGGAAGGGTTTTGAGCCAACTCTTGACTTTTCCTTGCAAAGAAAGAGAAAAATACCTAATACTGACATCCTCTTCATCAACTTCAAAAAGGTCAAGAAAAGACTCAAAATTTAGTACATGTCTCTCAGCAGTGATGTTGTTACAGTCACCATCAAATCTTGGTAAATATAGGACATGATTTTTAGGGAAAGCATGGGATATAGGAGGTAAAATCAAAAAGGCTTATATTGATCTGGAATTTTACAAGGTATAGGAATATGTACAAAAGGTGTAGAATTAGTCTTGGTCTCTTGAGGCTCATTAGTTTGAAGACGATCATCACAAGACTCGAAAAAAGAGTCTTGATCAAGCTCAAAGGCATGCAAATCTTTGGTATTCACAATCTTCAAAGGGAAAGAATCAAATGCAGGCCGAGGATCTTTTCTCAAATGCAGTATACTTCGTAAAGCCTTCTTGACATTCTCAGTAAAAGAGAAGAAATAATTTATAACAAAGAACATAACGTCTTGGATGAAATTCCAACTTGAATACCTAATATGTCCGTATTGTACTTTCATGTTTCTGCTAGTCAGGTCCATCCTCCAGTGGAGTCCTTGGATCTAATCTCAAAACTGATTTGGAATCGCCAGGTGAATGATTTCAGCCTTCTGGTGTATGATCGTTGTCCACCATCAACAATCAAATCTGAACTTGATTACATTTTGATGAGGAACACAAAACTACATTCCCCAGCGGAATCACCACTATGTTAGTGCCTTGATCTACCTTAGGTTGAAGGAAGGCAGGTCTAGGGTAACATCAAACAATGCTTAACCTGGTAGCTAGCCCTACCAGGTCAGTAGAGGGCTCTCTCCTTGTCAATCTCAAAGAAAATACAGCAAGTAATGCTTGAGATGACTGATATGAATTCTAATTTTAGGCTAGGTATGTTTGCTCAGAGGATTTTATTTGATTTTAATGGTTGGTTGCTGGATCAGATGGGGAAGGTAGCTTTGGGTTTGGGAAATCAATGCAAATTTGTAGAGGTTTCTATGGGGCGAGGTAGGCAAGTGTTTTAGCACTTTGAAATGAATGTGATGGTGAGTCTAAATACTGGTGAGGAGTTGGAGAGGGCATGCAAGTTTCATGAGTCCTCTTTGAACAACATAAAACATTTAAAACTAAATGAAACCTCTAGGTAGAGCACTGAATATCAATGGGTTCTACCTAATTATCTTGATTCATTTAGTTATGAAGAATGAAATAGATGCTGGAACATATACACATAAGAGAAACTAAATCACAGAGGAAAAACAATACCAAGACACATTACCACAAGAATCTCACAAAATGCTACAAAACCTTGGCTCATTTCCTTGCCAAACTGCAGAAATGATTTACAAAGTAGCTCAATGCATCCACAAGAGTCCAATATTTACAAATGAGTAAGAAAGTACATAATAAAGGCTTCAAACCACCTATGCTAGCCATTAGGGGTCGAATCCATGAGCCAGAGAGTTGTTTCAATAACATCTAAACTAGGAACTAGAAAATAGGCAGTGTAACATCTTGCCTCTAAAACTATCGAAACTTATTCATTCAACCTCAAACCACCTCTAACTGATGTATCTACCCTCTCAAGTCATTTTTCATAATTTTTACATCATATTGCATCAATTTACATCATATTACATCATGAATTTGACCATGAGAGAAGAAAAATTCAAACTGGTAGAAAACTAGGCGAAAATCTGAGTTTTTGAGCAAAATTGGCAAAATTTTGCCTAGTGCGCAATGCCATGAGCCTGATGCATAATGCCACTTCAAAGCCGAGTTTGAAGGCCTTCCCCTTCATCAAATTAGGTCCAAGATGGCTTGTTGGAACGATCTATCTATCTACTTTCTAAGACAACTAGAATTTTTGGTTTTGGAGTCCATTTGCACCTTCAAAAATCACTTCTCCCGAGACTACTTCCTGTGGATCCAAAAGGTGGCAGAGAGGGCATTGTTTTAGGTGTTTTTTGCCCTTTAGGTGACCCAAATCTCCTCCAAAATTCATGAAACTTTCTAGGTTTCAG
Organism: Pinus taeda; assembly: GCA_000404065.3. NCBI lineage: Eukaryota > Viridiplantae > Streptophyta > Pinopsida > Pinales > Pinaceae > Pinus > Pinus taeda. The sequence goes on along the minus strand of APFE030612145.1, from coordinate 96,891 downwards.
TATTTTTTCATGAGGAATCCAAAAATGCAAGCCATTTTGCAAAATTCCCAGCCAGCTCAATGCGCAGCGCCAGTGGCACTACACATCAAATGAAATTTCCTGTGTTTTTAATTACAAAATTGTGAAATGACAAAAACTTCTCAAAATTTCTTCAAATTTGGAAAGAAACAACCATATTAAGTGCTTTGCTAAGCTAATGAAGCTTCAACCAAGATTTTGAGTTTATCTTGTTCTTTCTTGACCCTCAAGGCTCTCCTTAATTTAACTTATTGTAGATTTTGTTGCGGGTTAGGTAGTAGTAGGCCTCTTTTTCTCTTTGTTTTCCTTCTCTAGTAACCTCTCCAAGTGCATATTCACCTTCTTTAACAAATATTCCCGGTCATTTTCTTGTTCAATGGATGTCAACTTGCCCTTTGCCCTCGTGGACCTTTGCCGGTGTTCTTTGATGATTTGCAGCTCCATGAGTTCTTGTTTGTCTGTAAGCTACTTGTTTTCTTGCTCTAGATAGTTGATAATATATCTAGCTCTGGCAACTTTATCATTAAACATATGAATATGATCCTCTTTCTCTTTCAAAAGCATGTTTTGAGCTAAGGATGGGCTGTCAAGATCAATTACCTGAGTGTGATGAGGTGACACATCATCATCATGCTCCTCAAGTTGAAAAATCCCTCTCAACATCATCACCAAGCTCCCCCTCTGTAACCTTTCCTTTTCCTTTTTCAGGCTGCTACAAGATCCTTTCCCTAGAGCTATCACTTCGGGTGTCCTCCTTAAAATCATAGTCACTGTCCCTCTCCATGTTTGTCTCTCTTAGGATGGTTTAATGAATGGTGGATAATCAAGTTAGGGGAAGATGGGTATGAAGAGATTTATAAAATGGAAATAGTGATGGGGGTAAGCGGGGTTTATATGGGAGCTAGGGTTTGATGGAGGGAGTTTAGGGTTTGATAAAGGGGCTAATTTTAATAGCTAAAAGGGGAAAGGGAAAATGGAATTAATGGGTAGATTTAGGGAAATGAAGTGTGGAAAAGGGGAAAAAGATGTTGGTTTGGTAATGTAGTGTGAATTTTGCAATGAGATGAAAAGTATGAAGGCAAGCTAGGGTTTTGATTTTAAGAAGCAAAACTCATTAAAAAAACATGAAGAAGACTAATTTTAGCTCAAGATCGATGAAAACTTGTAGGAGTGAAATGCAGCAATGAGAGTGATTAGAGGTGAAATTTGAGGGTTTTGAGGTATTACTGGCCAATGCACAGTGCCACCTGCCTAATGCATAGTGCCTCTCTGATGCATAGTGCCAGTGTAAATTTACATCGAAGAAAATTTCCTGATGCGCCACGCCTCTCTGATGTGCAACGCCGACCCTCTAATGTGTAGCGCCTCCCTGATGTGCAACACCTTTTTGCAGATGACTTTTGAAAGCCTTCCCTGTGTCCAAATTGGGTGTGCGATAGCTCATTGGAAACATTATTGAGTCTAATTTCCAACACAACTTCAATGTTTCAATTTGGAGTTCATTTTCCCGGTCAAAAGTCAAATCTCCCAAGACTGGTCAAAATGTGTAAAATGAGGCTGCCTAAATGCAGAGTGTTGTTGCAATCAACTTTTGAAAGTCTTCCTCAACTCCAAATTGAGATCATGATAGCTCATTGGAAATCTATCTCTATCTAGATATCATTTAAATCATCAAGCAATTGAACATCGTAGCTAGGTGAAATCTTGATTTTCCCAAGGTCACTCCAAAAGTGCATCACTCCTCCTGAGGCCAATGATGTTTTCGACATTTCTCCCAAATCATGAAACCTGTGTAAAAACTAAAAGAGGTTTTTCTTCTTGGGTCAATGATGGACTAAAAAATCTCTCACTTTTGTCAAATTCATTTTCTCTTTCTCAGAAACATCATTTGAATAAAACCTATCCCGATGTGTGGAACAAGGGATTTGTAGAAATGAAGGGAAATGAAGGGGATGAGGGGCTTCTAAATTCTTGAGAAAAATTTGGGAAGTAGGGAGGGACGTTAAGAAGTAGGGGAAAGTTGAATTTCAAAGATTTAATGAGGGGAAAGGGTCCAAAAGGGAAAAACACAGGCTTAGCCTAGAAAATTGTCAAATTGTAGCAATAAACTAGGGTTTGTGGGAAAATGATGAATTTGAGGGATATGAGTGATGGGAAGCATTTAAGAAGGTATATTAAGGATAGGGGAAGGTGTATGAGCATCAGGATACAAGTTTTGTTGATAATTTGGCCATCCAAGAAAAATTGCCTTCAAAACCGTAGGAGAGGGAAATGGGCCTTCCACAAGTACAACTGAAGCACGAACAAGGTGTAAAATTACCCATTGGAACCTGAAATGATGATGACAAAGTTTTGAATGATGGTAAACTAAGCTGAATGGTGACATGGATCAACACTTGGAAAACTTTGGAAAACAAATCCTGTACCTATGACCTAGTGATCAAATTTTACTTGAAGACTCACTCAAATGACAAAATTTGACTTTGACACCCTGAGACCACTTTGTAAGAGCATATTTGATCACTGATGGAAGGCTTCAAAGGCTAACACTAATAGAGAAGATCATGGGATCATAAGGATATGTGTCTCATTTCATATTTGTATTGAAACTCTAAGGAGACATATGTCTTATCATTTCCTATTTTGATTGTAACTCTAGAGATATAGGGAGAGATTCATGGACTCTCATTAATGAGATAGCTTCTCATATTTTTGTATAAATAGAGGAATTTTTCTCCTATCAGGAGGTGAAAAGGAGGAAAAGAAGAGAAATAATTATAGAATGTTTGTAACAAGGCTTGATATGGAATGGGATGTAAAGTGAAGAGCTATTGATGCAATGAGATTAGGAATGTAGATTTCGATTATGTAAAGTTGTGAGTTTATCAATAAAGAATGTTCTTTTCTATTATTGAATTTTGGAATGTGAGTTTTGCGATTTGGAATGCTATTGGACAATGGAAGGGCCCCCATCAACCATGTGCATCCCTTTGTAAATTTGCAAGATTAATTAGTTTGTTTTACTTTGATTCATGCAAATAGTTTAGCTTTCCATTGCAAATGTTATTTTATTTTTCAAATGTAGATTAACGTCACTATGTAATTTTATGTTTCCTAAGAGTATCTCAAGAGGGTAATGTTTTATCTATTTTCTAAAATTGGATTGCTTGAATCATTAGAGCATATAATGACTTAGTTTTATTTCACATGTCTTTACAATGATTTCTTAGATTCAACTTTACAATCAGTGTTTAACCCTATGTTTTCCAAAGAGCTTCTCAAGAAGGTAGCATTCAGCTATTTTCCAATATTGGTTGCTTGAGGCATTAAGAATAAACAATGATTTAGTCTCTTTCCTTATGATTTTGTTATGATTTTTAGGTTATGATTTCATCTATTGTGTAATCTCACGATCAGCAAGTCCAAGAAGGTAGTTCTTCCAATTTGGGTTGCCTAAGAGGCATTAGATCACATAGTAGCTACAATTTTTCCTTTCCATGCTTTTATTATGCTTTCTTATATCACATCTAAAGTATACTCAATTGCTTAAGTCGTTTCAAGAAGATGATTTTGACATCTTCCTATATTGAATGTTCACAATAGTATTTGAGCATGCAGTAGATCATAGTTGTTTTTATATTGCTTGCTTTCATTTCATAGAATAGGATTAGTTTTATTTTTTACCAAGAGTTTTCAAGGAGAGGATAGGAAGTGATTTCATTTCATCTTATCAATGAATACAATTGTATCTAGAATAATTCTCTTCTTTTTATAGACACAGTGCCAGCCTAGATTAGACTAACCATTCAAGTTTTTGATTTGATTTTATGCAAATTAAGTTAGTTGAAGTACATTTCCTTTTCTTCCTTCTTAGAAATTAGTTTTTATCTTAAAAACCCATTAGACTTAGTTGATCATTGACACTTAACATCCACTAAAATCATTAGACATAAAAGACAAAACCCTCAAAACAATACAAAAACATACTCAATGAAGTAAGAGACGAGGGTAACTAAACACATATTATGCGCCACACTTCATCAGTTTACTAACCCTAGTCGATAATTTATGTTAGAAATCTAAGACATAAATTGGTAGAACAATTAGTGAGTTAAATATAAGGCAAGTCAAACTGGTGGTTCACAAGTTAACAAAGGCTCACTGCTAATGTTAACTCATCCTTCCTAATTTTTATGAGGTTAACTCAAACTCTTTGTCCTATTCCCAATACAAATCACATTAAAAGAAAAATAACTCGACCTTATATTTTAACACATTAGTCAACTACTTCATAACTCCTCTTGGAATCCTATTTTTTTAGGAGCTTAAGCATGGCATAGAAGAAACTTGTTCTGCTCCCTTTGATTAAGGAAAAAATCAAGGAACCTATTTATCGCTAATATTTTCAATAATTCATACCCTCGTTTTTAGTTGTAGCAATACCACTTCATGCCAAAATAGCAAGTGTCAAGAGTTTCTAATGGGGAAAGCGTTAGAAAAAGGCCTTTGAAGAGATAAATAAGAACATCCATCAAGTACCAGTTATAGCATTACTAAAATTGCAACATCCCTTCAAACTGGAGATAGATGTGAGTGGGTATGATATGGAGGAGGTATTGACGTAGGGAGGAAGGCTTGTATATAACCATTCTAAAGTATTTCATGGAGCATTACTTAACTACCCTATCTATGGAAAGAAACTTTATTCCCTAGTGAAATTTGTGAATCAGTGAAAACACTATTTGATAGGAAAGGAGATAGTAATCCACATAGATCACCAACCACTATAGTACTTGCAAGCCCAGAGTAAGATAAAAAAAACTAGGAATTTCAAATGGATGGGGTTCTATAGTATTTTAATTTAGTGATTAAGTATAAGAATGGAAGCACAGATAAGTTGGTTGACATGATTTCAACGCCACCCATATTGAATATCATAACTTTGGTAACTCTGATGCACATAGATCCATTCACCCATGATGCATACAAAGACACATATTTATAGGATGAGGACTTCAAGGAAGTGATTTAGTAGTTCCAGATCCAAATTCATGTGTATGATCGTGACAACACAGTTGGCTACCACCTCTAAGACATGTTACTCTACATGTTGGATAAGTATATGTTTTAAAGGTGAGAGATTGTAGATGAGTAAAGAGTTTTACACGTCCAAGGTTGTCGGGAAATTTGGTGTAGGGAAGATAGTGGCCAACTTGCAAAGGTATGTGTATTGGCCCAAGATGTAAGAACAAGTAGGTAGGTTCATAAAAGGGTGCATGCTTGTAATAACAAGCTTAGTAACAGCAAATAAGGACTATGTCATCCCTTACTTGTACCCACTCATATTTGGAAAGAATTGTCATAGATTTTGTAGGATGTTTACCAATAACTAGGAAAGGAAATTAATACCTATTAATGTTATTTAACAAGTACAATAAGATATATGTTATGATTCCCTATGAAAGGACAATCTATGGGAAAGAAGAAAAGAACATGTTTTTGGAGGAGTCTAGTTACACTTTCGGATATCGAGGAGCAACGTTTCAAACAATGACACAATATTTCTCAATTCATTTTGGAATACATTTTGGGAGAGTATGGAAACAAATTTAAATAGGTATACAACATTCCATCTTTCGAAGGATGGGTAGATATAAGTAGTAAACATGACTTAGGTGTAGCTTTTAATGGGTTACAATCAGAAGAATCAAAATACATGGGATGGAAATATGGTATATACACAACACTCTTAAAACATATGATGGGCCTCCAAAATAAGTGAATTACAAGGTCCATTAGTCCACCCCTTAGCATATAAAAACTATTACAAACCCACCTTTTTCACTTAATGACATATTTTCCTAGCTTAATGGATTCTTAGAAGAGTCAATGAGTTTTTCACATTTTGTGTTCCTTAACATGTTTATTGTGTAGAAATTTTAGGATATCTAGCACTCAATATATTCTTCAGACTTGTTCCTTGCTATAAGAGAGTCACAACCTAGTTGGCTAAGGGCATTTAATGCTCCTTCTTGTTGTTGTGATGTGGATAATTTAGGATAAATGTCCTCTTTTCTAGGACTTTTTGGAGGGAATGCAGTCCTCCTCTTGAGGAGGTTTTTCCCTAATAATTTTATAAAGAATGGGCTCAAGTATCATAGTAGGGATATAAATAGGAGTGTGAAGAATAGGGATAAAGACTAGATTTCTATTTCCAAGAAAATTTTGCAATTTTATAATGGGAAAACAATTTCTTAATTAATGAAAGCAGTGTTCGATTTCAAATCTTAGTTTGGATTTACTCTATGGACTCTAAGCATCCTTGGGCTAGGCCCTCCTCAAGAGTGCCAATTCCCTCCTATACTTTTGTTAGTGTTATGAGTATTTTTCATCTTTCTAGTGTTTATGAAAGTTTCCTTTTCATAGTTCTTATGCATGGTTAAATAGAAAATTTTATAAACGTATTTTTCTTGTAGGTTATTTTTGCATTTGATTATAGTAGTAGCACTAGGTAGTGTGATTTCAAATATTCATTTCACTTTATTTCTCCTTTGATTGCAAACTTTATTGTTCATTGTTTTCTTTTGTTGTGTAACCATTTTTCACGCTATAGGAAACATACAAGCTTTGGTTTGACTAGGATAAATTTATAATAGGTTGTGTTAAAGCTTTGACTAGGTTGATGTTATCATTTTCTAACATTTCCGTAGCTTCCTTTCCTCTGAAACCCACATCTTTCCTGTTTTACATGCTTATTGTACTGTCTCTTGTAGAAAAATAATGACTCTTGTAGCAACTTGTAACCATCCCTCCATTCTCACTTTGCTTCACAATAAAGCCATAATTTGACTTCGTAATCATATTATAATACTCATGGAACATTGATAATGGAACTTGGAAGTATAGATACCTCATATATTTTTTTGTTAATTTGCTTCATATAACTTCTTTTTCCTAAAATTACAGTTTTTTATTCATGATATTTCATTTCATCAATTTGATTTTCCATTCTTTTCAGATAGAATAAAAGTGTTCAAATGGTCTTTCCATTCATTGCATATAGTATATATGTGTTCAAGTGTGCTTTCTTTCACTGCATAAGTTTTCATGCCATTTCATTTTCATCAAATCATTTTCTACAAATGTATTATTCCTATATCAAAAATTACTTAGCCTAGTCATTTTGCATCTAACCTTCATTTCAATGCTTCCACCTACATAAAATTTAAAAAGATAAAGAGATAATGCCTACTTCACATACAATATTTCCCTCTCTTAAGTTTGTATGAACCTCCAGCTGATAATTAAAGTTGAGACACTTGGGAGTTGCAAGATTGTTATTTTTATACTAAGGACCATCACTTTTTAGCATTATTTCTAGGGGAGGTGTCAAATTATGTATTTACTTTTTCTTTAGTTGATTTTATCTTTCTCTCATTTCATTTCCTGCAATTTAAGAAAAAAACACATTAGCATCTTATTTTCAGAAAATACATTAAAAATTAAACAAAATATTTTCTTTTATGCCTCAAATAATTAGGGACAATACAAGATAATTTCTACCATGAACCCCCATTTTCACTAGCATGCAACTCTTTCTAGTTAATTACACTATAAGGCATTTCCCTATGAAAATAACTCCCTAACTATCATCGTGTCAATTAGTGAACCGCCGATTCTATATGTTAGACGATTAGAACATTTTCAGCCTTTAGATGATGTTAGGTGTAAGTTATTATCTGATAACTGATCTCCAGAATCGAAAGGGTTCATATGTTTGACATGCCATCATAGCAACTCTGCAAATTTGCAAATTTATTCCTTCCATCGATTTTCCTCTTCGCACAAAGGCACCTAAGTCTGGAGCGCAAACCCAAATAGCACTGTCAAAAAAAGGCCAGGGTCGGTTCACATGTAGTTGTATAAACTCATTCAATTTTTCGCTTTTGTAGACTTAATAAAGAAGCTCTGAGATTCTTAATATTCTTGAATTATGAGAGTTTACCATCTACCCCAAGTCTGAAAGGGAGATCCTCTCTTCATCATATTTGAAGGTTTTCACTTTCAATGAGCTCAGAAGTGCAACAAGAAATTTCCATCTAGAAAGCCTTTTGGGTGAGGGTGGATTTGGGTCGATGTTCAACGGCTGTATTGGTGAGGAACATGTTTTCTAGAATTACAGTTACTAGGTAGATTGCAAATCTCTCTAGCTCCATTTCTAGATTCAATACCTCTTATTTTCAGCCTTACTAGATTCATAATCATTACCTCTAACTTCCATTCTCGAGGTAGTTTTGACTAAAAGAGGCCTCATGACCAAATCTCTATTACAAGGTCAGTCAAGCAGTGCAGACGCTAGAGCACCCAACTTATTGTCAACAGGAATATTATTGCCAACTTCTTCTTGCTTTTGGGTGTTGGAGATCTGCTAATTGACGACATTTTTGGTTAAAGAATTCTCCCTAGGTAGTCTGGACACTATTGCCCCTGACTTATTGTGACAAAACAAAAAACTTAGTGCTTTCTTATTTTGTGGTTATGTGATTCTAGTAAAGTACATTTTAAATTGATTCCAATTTTTAGGACAACCTTACAGCATTGAAACTATGCACACCCCATAACAATACATTATTTTCAGTTGGTTTCTCACTTATTTTATCCATATTTCTCACTTATTTTATCCAGTTAGGTCTGGATGTCATTACTTTTGGATTAAATATGCTCTTTTTTGGATTTTTTTTTCTTTTTAAGTTTTGGTACTAGTTGTCTGTTGCAGAATGATTCGGGTTCCTTTACGGCATCATGCTTCTATTTTTCTTACAGACCAATAAGATAGATATTGATGTCAAGTTTTCATTTTCAGGTGAGACTGTTTCTTACTGAAGATGCCCCATTGCAGTTTGTCCTAGCTAACCAAGACGATCTAAAGGAAAAACAATCTTGGTTGTGGCATGCATATGGCTCTGGATTTGAAGGTAATCAGTTGCAGGGTGTTGGAAACAATTATACAAAGTAGATTATACAGGAATAATCCATTGTACTTGTGACCACTTGGTGCTGCCCCCCCAGGGTATACAAACATAATTTCTTGCTCTTATATGGGATTTGGAACTATCACTCACATGTTCCGTTATGTAGCAATAAATGGTTAATCATATGTGTGGAATAAATTTTAAGACATTCAAAATGCATAAAGCAGATTTAAACAATGTCAATTATGAAGATTCCTAGATGTATATCAAGTACATTTTATACAGTCATGTGAATGTTTCTTCATAATAATGTCATTCAATTAGGATTGGTCTTCGCAAATATTTTCTTTCCATTAGAGATCTTATCACTAAACTTTTTTTAAATGTTTGTGTAGTTTTCATTAGTCCTTCATGACGAGTAGTTGTTGGGGATGAAAGTTTAGAAGTTAAAGTACAGTGTGAACGAGAAGTCAGGAATTTGGAGGCCATATACCCATGCCCATCTTCTATTCCACCAAGGTAGCTTCATTTTTTGATGTTTTTAGGCCTTTTATGTGTTGAAAATGCAACAAGATGATGGAGCTTAGTGAAAAGAAGTCGCCTTCACTAAGTGGGCCTGCAGGCTATTTTTGGTGCAAAGTCTATTTTTAGACTATGTCTATTTTTTGGACATATGGATCATGGTCTATGAGTTGTAGGATGTTATTTATGGATGATTGGTCAGGTTGGTAAAAATAGATGGACCTCTATTTTTAGACATATGGGCAGAGTCTATTTTTAGACTGCCAGTCAAAAATAGAACAGTCGAATATTATTAGCTCTTAATACTATTTGGACTATAAACATTATCTTATCCTCTTGCAACACTTCAATTCGAGCTACAGATGTGGAACATGCAACTGACAGAAGGAAATACGCTTTTCCTATGGGTTAGTTGAGCTATTGCATGATGGACTTCAGTTAGAACTCAAGTGATTGAGTTTGGTGGAGTTGATTGAGGAGTTGATGGAGTTGTGTTCAGTTTGACTTAGTTGAACTAGTTGTATTTAGTCTAACTGACAAATACACTAGTGAGTGGTGCGAATTAATTATTAATTAATTCACTAATTATTAACTCATAAATCAACTAAAGAATACATCAGTTAACTTAGTGTATGGACAGTTCAATGGAGACAAGTGTTAGAGGTGGGTGAAAAGGTGAGTCTACTATCAGTTGTGACTATAGTTGTGCATGAGATTTTCACAATTATTGATTGACATTCCCAATGAGGATTACGCTGTACAAGCCAAGGGAATTCAAACTTGGATCAGATCTATTCTCAACAGGGATTGCGCAGTAGAGGCGGGCAAACAGTGAAGGAGATTTGAACCTGTGACTTGATTCAAATTTGAGCTAGTCTGTGTGTAGCAGGTGGAGATAGTACTGAGTACTTGTGAGGAGTATTGTACTATGTATTGTTACATGTTCTCTATCATTATAATATACAGATAGTTGAGGGGTTTTCAGCTGTACGCTTTCCCCATTACATACTGTGTTGATATGTGTGATTGATGTTTCAATGTGCGCATGCGATTATTTCTTGATTCCGCAAATTGATGATCAATAGTAGAGGAGGTTATGTATTATGCATGCATTCCGCAAATAGTGTATAATCAGGATAATCTCTGTGAATAAGTGTTATATTATTTAAAATTTCTACATTATGTTTTTGGGTTGGACAGCTATGAATGAAATGTTTTATGAGACTTGCAATGAATTACTTGCAGCCCCATAGAGCCACTGGAAGTTAAAGTACAGTGTGAATGAGAAATCAGGAATTTGGAGGCCATATACCCATGCCCATCTTCTATTCCAACAAGGTAGCTACATTTTTTGATGTTTTTAGGCCTTTTATGGTTTTGGGTTGGACAACTATGAATGAAATGTTCTATGAGACTTGCAATGAATTACTTGCTGCCCCATAGAGCCACTGGAGCCACAGGAGGATGGGTGCGATTCTGATACACCTATGATTCCATTGAATCCCATAGAAGAAGATGAAACTAGAGAGTTGAATGAAGTGCCTTCTTTGCAAGATTTTCAAGAGTTGGGTAGGTGATGCTAGTCATCTCACTTCTATTTGATTATTGCTCTAGGGATTATAGTTGTCATAGATCTAATTCTTGCCTGAGATGATTAATCTATTATGAAGATGCTACCTTTTTCTAATTTAAATTCTTTATTTTACTTATAAAATCACAAGGTAGCTAAGGAAGAATTGAGTGGCAACCTTAACAGGAATAGATTTATATGATTCTATTGGGATTATGCACAATATGAGAGAAATGCAACCAAATTCTACAGGAATATCATCCCAAGGTGGAGAATCTATCTCTATGGTCCCTCCTATTGTTGATCAGCAAAAATAGGATTCCTTATCCTTATCTAAACCCACAACAGAACCTGACATAACTGCAACTGCAACAGATGTTGTTGCTTTTCTTGCAATAGAAAAATCAAATGAAAAGGGAAACATGATTGATCATGATATGGTGCTAAAAATACTCAGGATTCCACAAATAATTGAAACATTGACACCTTTACACAGAACAAATAATAATGTTCAAATGGACTTGATGCCTAATTTGCAGGCAATTGATACTAAGCATGATGCACCTAAAAATCATTGCAATGTTACCTAAGATCAAAGCCCATTGATAATTTTCAGGCAGGAATCTGTTGGCATGAAGAATATTGGATTCATTTACACTTGGGGTATTACATTTTATTAAGTAGATGGCATTGGATGTTATCACTATGATCATGGAGTGTTTGATTACTTTTGGCTCTTTTGCTGCAAAAATTAATGTTATACAACTCTCCATTTTTGTGTACATGATATTGCAAGTTTAGAAATGTTTCCATTTTAACTAGTGGGTCAAACATAGAAAGGAAAAATCATGTCTACATTGGCAGGCTTAACATTTTTTTTTCTGTAAAACTATCTATTATATTATGTACAGTGGGAAATTTACATCCAGGATGACATTGTGCCCAAGGCTAGCAGTGGCATTGTGGGCTTGGCTTTTACAGAACAAAACATGCCCTCGTAGGGGCCTTACTGCTATATTGAGACATCCAAAATGAACCATTGAAATACAGACAAAACCTCGACTATTCTGAAACCACCCACGCAGGGGCACGATAGCTGCCTTGAACCGCCCATGCAGGGGCACGATATCTGCCTTGAACCGCCCACGCAGGGGCACTATAGCTGCCTTGAACCGCCCACGCAGGGGCACAAAAACTGGCTAGAACAGCCCACGCAGGGGCATAAGAACAAAACATGAACATCTCGCACTGGGGCATCAAACGAATTGGACCTGGACCAGATAAGACAAAACATAGCCATAGACATAGTCAGAACCAGAGAGAACTAGAACAAAACCTGAACAGCGTTGGGTGAGGAAGAGGTGGTCCAGCTGAGGGCTATTCTGGAGGCTTTTCCTTAACCACTTCGCACCAGCCATATTTCTCCCGCAGAGCGTCCCAATCCTCCTCAGCTTCTTCCTTGGAGGTCGTAGCTTCCTGAGCCAGAGGGCTTTTTGGAGCCTACCCAGGTGCCGCCGCTGGTGTCTGTTCTTCCGCTCCCCGGCCTCCCAAGGGGGTTTTCTCCATGCTGCTCGCACCTCCATCTTCATCCTGAGATTCTTCGAGAAAAAGGACTGAAACGTGGGCATTGATGCGGGGCCTGTCCCACGTGCTGCCAAAAGAGAAGATGGCAGACCCAAATGCGGGTGCAGGGGCTAGCTCCGCCTCAGGATCGCCGGAGTCCAGGAACTGGCTGGCCTGAATGGGGGTGGCCTGAATTCCTTTGTGGCAAAGGCAGCGGCAGCATTGAACCCGTGGTCGTGAGGCTGGAGGGCGAGCTGGCCTTCCACGAGCTAGACCTCTACGATGAAACATGGTTGTAGGGGCAGATATGGATGCAGGTACAAAGATGACGTTACGCCCCACAGTCCAGAGCCTCCTCCAAATGGTGCCCACACAGTAATCAGAGTTAATCCCGCAAACGTTTCCCACAGAACTTGAAGCCTGGGCGAGGATGCTACAGACAAACGACTGTGCTCCATGTCTCTGCCGACCTCCCTTAAAATCAACCCAGATCGCCTCAACTGCAAGTTGCAGACTCTCCATTGTGACATAACCTGCATTGAATGCCTGTCGCCTTCCCTGAGTTGTAATTCCATGGCGGCAAGGTATGAATTTAATGCTGATCTTGGACACGGGGTGGCACATGGCTTCCATGTGGCTCCTCGCTTACATCTGTCTCTTCACCCGCATCCGGGGCAGGCTTGACATTATATGACTTGTAAAATTACATTTTATGATTTGATTCTGCCATCAGTGAATGTGTTTAAAGTATTTGTAGACAAGAAATGTGTATTTAGTGAAAGTTAAATGTTCTTGGACATGAATTGTGAATTTAGTCCAAGGGTTGATAAAATACATGAGACTTTGTCTTCTTATTATCATCTTTGCTGAAAATATAAATGTCAATTTTTCACAGAGAGGTTTTGCCAATACTTCGTTTTGGAAGCCATCCAAGTCTCTTAATCTAAAATGCCCATTGTCACAGAGAGTTCTGCTCGTACTTTGTTTTTGAAGCCATCTATGTCAAAAAGGTATTTATCGTCAACTTGTCTCCCTTGATAAATACACAAGGGTGAAATCATTAATCTCTACAAATATAATAATCTGTTTAATGCCAGAAGATAACAAAAGAATTTAAAGGGTTATCCATTGAAACTGTACAAGTCATCATCCTTTTCATACCTAAAGATATAAAACACTTTGAAGTGTTACCCACTGAAACTGTACAAGTCCTTTGCTTCCAGAGGGGTTCTGGCATTTTATTACTGGAAATGATTTTTATACTTGATCCATGTTTGTTCATAAATTTAAACTAGTGAAATCACTATGGTATACCACTATAATGGTCACACATGGAAGTCTGAAAAGCATGCAAAAATTACAAGATGACTGTATTTTTTGAAGAGTTGAATCCATTTGGTAGAATGGAAGAGAAAAGGGAAATATTGATGTTTATCAACTGACAAAAATTTCAGATTCCATGTGGGTATATGTATCTTAGAGATTCCTTTTACTATTTGAAATGCAATTTCAAAACAAAGAGCTTATAATCTATATAGACATTTAGGGTGAAAATGACCTTTCTAATATATAGGAGAAGACCTCCTTAATAGAGGGAGATTCGAGGTATCCCCAATTTTTATGCAAGGCATTTAGAGCCAAACAAGTATGTCTAGGATGGCATACAGTCTGGACAATATTCGCCCTGACCTACTGTGACAAAACTAAAAACTTAGTGCTTTCTTATTTTGTGGTTGTGCAATTCTAGTAAAGTACATTTTAGATTGATTCCAATTTTTAGGACAACCTTATGTCATTGAAACTATGCACACCCCATAACAATACACTATTTTTAGTTGGTTTCTCACTTATTTTAGCCATATCTCTCACTTATTTTATCCAATTAGGTCTAGATGTCATTACTTTTGGATTAAATATGTTATTTTTTGGACTGTTGTTTTCTTTTTTAAGTTTTCGTACTATTGTCTACTGCAGAATGATTTAGGTTCCTTTATGGCATTATCTCTCTATTTTTCTTACAGAGCAATAAGATATATATTGATGTCAAGTTTTCATTTTCAGGTGAGACTGTTTCTTGCTGAAGATGCCTCATTGCAGTCTGGCCTGGCTAACCAGGACCATCTACAGGAAAAATAATCTCGGTTGTGGCATGAATATGGCTCTGGATTTGAATGTAATTAGTTGCAGGGTGTTATAAAAAATTATACAAAGCAGAATATACATGAATATTCCATTGTCATCTCACTTCTATTTGATTATTACTCTAGGGATTATAGTTGTTGTAGATCTAATTCTCGCCTAAGATGATTAAGTTGTTATAAAAATGCTTCCTTTTTCTGATTTAAATTCTTTATTTTATTATAAAATCACAGGGTAGCTAATGAAGAATTGATTGACAACCTTAACAAGAATAGATTTATATGATTCTATTTGGATTATGCACAATATAAGAGCAATGCAACCAAATTATACAGGAATATCATCCCAAGGTGGCGACTCTGTCTCTATGGTCCCTCTTAGTGTTGATCAGGAAAATTAGCAGTGCTTATCCATGTCTAAACCTGTAGCAAAACCTGACATAACTGCAGCTACAACAGATGTTGCTGCTTTTGTTGCAATAGCAAAATCAAATGAAAAGGGAAACATGATTGATCATGGTATGGTGCTAAAAATACTCAGTAATCCACAAATAATTGAAACATTGACATCTTTACACAGAAGAAATAATAATATTCAAATGGACTTGATGCCTAATTTGCAGGCAATTGACAGTAAGCATCACGCACCTAAAAGTCCTTGCAATGTTGCCCAAGATCAGAGCCCATTAATAATTTCCAGACAGGAAACTACTGGCACGAATAATATTGGATAAATTTACACTTGGGGTATTACATTTTATTAAGTAGATGGCATTGGATGTTATCATTATGATCATGGAGTATTTGATTACTTTTGGGTCTTTTGCTGGAAAAATTAATGTTATAGAACTCTCCATTTTTCTGTACATGATATTGCAAGTTTAGAAATGTTTCCATTTTAACCAGTGGGTCAAGCTTAGAAATGTAAAATGATGGCTAGATTGGCAGGCTTGACATTATATGACTTGTAATATTACATTTTTTGATTTGATTCTGCCATCAGTGAATGTGTTTAAAGTATTCGTAGACAAGAAATATGTATTTAGTGAAAGTTAAGTGTTATTGGACATGAATTGTGAATTTAGTCCAAGGGTTGATAAATTGCATGAGACTTTTTATTCTTATTATCATCTCTGCTGAAAATATAAATGTCGATTTTCCACAGAGAGGTTTTTCCAATACTTTGTTTTGGAAGCCATCCATGTCTCTGAATCTGAAATGCCTATTGTCATAGAGAGTTCTACGCATACTTTCTTTTTGAACCAATCTATGTTGAAAAGATATTTATCTTCAACTTGTCTTTGTTGATAAATACACACAGGTGAAATCATTAATTTCTACAAATATAATAATGTTTTTCATGCCAGAAGATAACAAAATAATTTAACGTGTTATCCACTGAAATTGTACAAGTCATCATCCTTTTCATACCTAAAGATATAAAACACTTTGAAGGGTTACCCACTGAAACTGTATAAGTCGTTTTCTTCCAGAGGGGTTCTGGCATTTTATTACTGGAAAATTATTTTTATACTTGATCCATGTTTGTTCATAAATGTAAACCCATGAAATCACTATGGTATACCACTATAATGGTCACACATGGAAGTCTGAAAAACATGAAAAAATTACAAGATATCTGTACTTTTTGAAAAGTTGAATCTATTTGGTAGAATAGAAAAGAAAAGGGAAATATTGTTGTTTATCAATTGACAAAAATGTCAGACTCTATGTGGGTATACGTATCTTAGATATTCCTTTTACTATTTGAAATGAAATTTCAAAACAAAGAGTTTATATATAGACATTCAGGGTGAAAAGGACATTTCTGATATATAGGAGAAGACCTCCTTAGTAGAGGGAGATTTGATATATCCCTAATTTTTATGCAAGGCATTTAGAACCAAACAAGTATGTCTAGGATGGCATACAATCTAGACACTATTGGCCCTCACTTATTGTGACTCTGTCTCTATGGTGCCTCCTAGTGTTGATCAGTAAAAACATGAGTCCTTATCCATATCTAAACCTGCAGCAGAACTTGACATAACTGCAGTTGCAACAGATGTTGTTGCATTTGTTGCAATAGCAAAAATCAGTTGAGAAGGGAAACATGATTGATCATGATATGGTGCTAAAAATACTCAGTAATCCACAAATAATTGAAACATTGACATATTTACATAGAATAAATAATAATATTCAAATGGACTTGATGCCTAATTTACAGGCAATTGATAGTAAGCATGATGCACCTAAAAATCCTTACAGTGTTGCCCATTAATAATTTCCAAACAGGAATCTGGTGGCATGAATAATATTGGATGCATTTACACATGGCATATTACATTTTATTAAGTAGATGGCACAGGATGTTATCATTATTATCATGGAGTATTTAATTACTTTTGGCTCTTTTGCTGGAAAAATTAATGCTATAGAACTCTCCATTTTTGTGTACATGATATTGTAAGTTTAGAAATGTTTCCATTTTAACCAGTGGGTCAAACTTAGAAAGGAAAAATCATGGCTACATTGGCAGGCTTGACATTATATGACTTGTAAAATCACATTTTTTTATTTGATTCGGCCATCAGTGAATGTGTTTAAAGTATTCCTAGACAAGAAATGTGTATTTAGTGAAAGTTAAGTGTTCTTGGACATCAATTGTGAATTTAGTCCAAGGGTTGATAAAATGCATGAGGCTTTGTCTTCTTATTATCATCTCTGCTGAAAATATAAATGTCGATTTTTCACAGAGAGGTTTTGCCAATACTTTGTTTTGGAGGCCATTCATGTCTCTGAATCTGAAATGCCCATTGTTACAAAGAGTTCTTCTCGTACTTTCTCTTTGAATCCATCTATGTCGAAAAGGTATTTATCTTCAACTTGTCTTCATTGATAAATACACACGGGTGAAATAATTAATGTCTACAAATATAATAATCTTTTTCATGCGAGAAGATAACAAAAGACTTTAAAGGGTTATCCACTAAAACTGTACAAGCCATTATCCTTTTCATACCTGAAGATATAAAACACTTTGAAGGGATACCCACTGAAACTGTACAAGTCCTTTGCTTGCAGAAGGGTTCTGGAATTTTATTATAGGAAAAGGATTTTTATACTTGATCCATGTTTGTTCATAAATGTAAACCTGTGAAATCACTATGGTATACTACTATAATGGTCACACATGGATGTCTGAAAAACATGCAAAAATTACAATATGTCTGTATTTTTTGAAAAGTTGAATCTATTTGGTAGAATGGAAGAGCAAAGGGAATTTTGATGTTTATCAACTGACAAAAATGTTAGACTCCATATGGGTATATGTATCTTAGAGATTCCTTTTACTATTCGAAATGCAATTTCAAAACAAAGAGACTATAATCTATATAGACATTCAGGGTGAAAAGGTTGTTTCTGATATATAGGAGAAGACTTCCTTAGTAGAGGGAGATTCGAGGTATCCCCAATTTTTATGCAAGGCATTTAGAACCAAATAAGTATGTCCAAGATGGCATAACCTTAAGCATATCGTTCTCTTTGCAAATTATTTTTGAGTGTGAGTGTCACATTTGGTTATGTTGGCTACAATTTATGTGTGAGAATGCAGAACTTTGGCCCAATTCGTTAGGAAAATACAAAAGTATGAGCATTCTTTTAATGGAGATAAGTTTCCCTAGATATTTCAAATTGTTTAAGAGTGTGTTGTGTGTTCACATGTAAATTCGAAATGAGTTATATCTACCAAAATCTAAAGAACATTGTACCATAATTACAGATGCATAAATCTTATGTTATTTGCAATACAAGATTATTCTGCATCGCCGAAGGAATATCAAATTGGAGTTTTATTGAATTGGTATGATTCCAGTAGGATCTATTAACTACCAGTTCTATTGTTTGTGGCCATGGCCTCATTGAAAATATTGTTGGCTTGGGGATTACGAATATTCCCAGGGGCTTCTACCATAAGTTTTGTTAAATGTTTAGCAGCCCTCCAAGATAAATTCGTGCAAATGTTGATAAGCTTCCAGGTAGACCTTATCTGCTATCAGGAGCAGGAAAGGCCCACAAGGTTTCTGATTTTCACCCTACACTAACAGCTTCGGAATGCCCGTCAAGCAGTACTTTATTTTCATGGTATCTGCATGGTCTAACTGATCAGTTTCTTCTTGTTTAGTAAAAACACCATAGGATGCAAGGAGTGTCAGAATTATGTAAAGGTATCCGACATCCACGTGCGAATGTGAATTACTAGTCAATGAGGAATTAGCAGCAACAATGTGAAAAGCAATATGCTCAACTGAAAGGGCACCTCCGTTGCCTTGTGTGGCGATAATGTCAAGAATGTTGAGAAACACTGCTGCTCTAAAAGCCAGGGGCTTAATGGAAGACCATATCATCTCATAAAGATGGATATTAAAGATAAAAAAATAAAAAATAATAAATAAATAAATAAAAATATTATAT
>APFE030612145.1:0-77619 GCA_000404065.3 Pinus taeda | reverse complement strand
TTTTGGAATAGGCTGGAATTTCTTTGTGGCACCAGGAGTCCTATAAGTTGATTTGAGGTTGCATTTTAGGAAAACATATGTTCTAGACATTGTATTTTTCTTAATACAATTTGTTTTATGATTGATACTTTGATGCTTTACCGTTGCAACCTCTCTTTCTTGGCTATGACAGGAAATGAAGTAGGTATTAACCAACCTTGAACATTAAGGTCAAAACTCTTTGCTAATAATTGAAATTCATAGCTTTCTTCATTTAGTCCTCTCCAAAATATGTTGGTGACTATGAACATCGTTATGTTTGTTAGGAATTTTACTAGATGATCTCATGGTCTGAATTCTTGCATGGCTAGTCAAAAACTCCTAACCAAGAGGGACGAAAAATTAGAAATAATTGATCAGGTTGTTGGATCAAGGAGCAGAATCTCTAGTCTGGCGGTTCGTCTACAACATGCTTACTAGGATAGGCAATGCCCTGCTGTGGTAAAGTGCAATAGGTCCTGTTGACCATAGGGATTAAATCAGCCGAAGTCTCTTTCTCACTTCCTTGCAAGCTGTATATTTGATCGGCACAATGGGTAGTGTAGGGCATGGCACTATGTGCTAATGAACCCACATTGCTTTCTAATCCCCCGAGGAGTTTCGATGAATATACGTTTTGTTGACCAAGACTATCTACAGGAAAAACAATCTCGGTTGTGGCATGAATATGGCTTTGGATTTGAATGTAATCAGTTGCGAGGTGTTATAAACAATTATACAAAGAAGAATATGCAGGAATATTCCATTGTACTTGTGACCACCTGGTGCTGCCCCCCTAGGGTATGCAAACATAATTTCTTTCTCTTATATGAGATCTAGAACTATCAGTCATATGTTCTGTTATGTAGCAATAAATGTTTAATCATATGTGTGGAACAAATTTTAAAACATTCAAAATGCATAAAGCATATTAAAACAATGCCAATTATGAAGATTTTTGTAAGTATATCAAGTACATTTTATACAGTCATGTGAATGTTTGTTCTTAATAAGGTCATTCCATTATGATTGGTCTTTGCAAATATTTTCTTTCCATTAGAGATCTTATCACTAGCCTTTTTTTAAATGTTTGTGTAGTTTGTCATTAGTCCTTCATGGTGAGTAGTTGTTGGAGATGAAAGTTTAGAAGTTAAAGTACAGTGTGAACGAGAAGTCAGGAATTTGGAGGCCATATACCCACTCCCATCTTCTATTCCACCAAGGTGGCTGCATTTTTTTGATGTTTTAGTCCTTTTATGTTTTTGGGTTGGATAGCTATGAATGAAATGTTCTATGAGACTTGCAATGAATTACTTGCAGCCCCATAAAGCCATTGGAGCCATAGGAGGACTGGTGCGATTCCGATACAGCTACAATTCCATTGAATCCCATAGAAGAAGATGAAACTTGAGAGCTGAATGAAGTGCCTCCTTTGCAAGATTTTCAAGAGTTGGGTAGGTGATGGTAGTCATCTCACCTCTATTTGATTATTTCTCTAGGGATTATAATTGTCGTAGATCTAATTCTTCCCTGAGATGATCAAGCTGTTATGAAAATGCTACCTTTTTCTGATTGAAATTTTTTATTTTACTTATAAAATCACTGGGTAGCTAACGAATAATTGATTGGTAACCTTAACATGAATATATTTATATGATTCTATCAGGATTATGCACAATATGAGAGCAGTGCAACCAAATTCTACAGGAATATCATCCCAAGGTGGTGACTATGTCTCTATGGTGCCTCCTAGTATTGATCAGCAAAAACAGGAGTCCTTATCCAAATCTAAACTTGTAGCAGAACCTGACATAACTGCAGTTACAGTAGATGTTGCTGCATTTGTTGCAATAGCAAAATAAAATGAGAAGGGAAACATGATTGATCATGATATGGTGCTAAAAATACTCAGTAATCCACAAATAATTGAAACATTGACATCTTTACACAGAAGAAATAATAATATTCAAATGGACTTGATGCCTAATTTGCAGGCAATTGATAGTAAGCATCATGCACCTAAAAATCCTTCTAATGTTGCCCAAAATAAGAGCCCATAGATAATTTCCAAACAGGAATCTGGTGGCATGAATAATATTGGATGCATTTACACTTGGCATATTACATTTTATTAAGTAGATGGCATTGGATGTTATCATTATGATCATGGAGTATTTAATTACTTCTGGCTCTTTTGCTGGATAAATTAATGCTATAGAACTCTCCATTTTTGTGTACATGATATTGCAAGTTTAGAAATGTTTCCATTTTAACTATTAGGTCAAACTTAGAAAGGAAAAATCATGGCTACATTGGCAGGCTTGACATTATATGACTTGTAAAATTACATTTTTTTTATTTGATTCGGCCATCAGTGAATGTGTTTAAAGTATTCTTTGACAAGAAATGTGTATTTAGTGAAAGTTAAGTGTTCTTGGACATGAATTGTGAATTTAGTCCAAGGGTTGATAAAATGCATGAGGCTTTGTCTTCTTATTATCATCTATGCTGAAAATATAAATGTCGATTTTTCACATAGAGGTTTTGCCAATACTTCGTTTTGGAGGCCATCCATGTCTCTGAAACTGAAATGCCCATTGTCACAGAGAGTTCTTCTCGTACTTTCTTTTTGAATCCATCTATGTTGAAAATGTATTTATCTTCAACTTGTCTTCATTGATAAATATGCACGGGTGAAATAATTAATGTCTACAAATAGAATAATCTTTTTCATGCGAGAAGATAACAAAAGACTTTAAAGGGTTATCCACTGAAACTGTACAAGTCATCATCCTTTTCATACCTGAAGATATAAAACACTTTGAAGGGTTACCTACTGAAATTGTACAAGTCCTTTGCTTGCAGAAGGGTTCTGGAATTTGGAAAAGGATTTTTATACTTGATCCATGTTTTTTCATAAATGTAAACTTGTGAAATCACTATGGTATACCACTATATGGTCACACATGGATGTCTGACAAACATGCAAAAATTACAATATGTCTGTATTTTTTGAAAAGTTGAATCTACTTGGTAGAATGGAAGAGCAAACGGAAATTTTGATGTTTATCAACTGACAAAAATGTTAGACTCCATGTGGGTATATGTATCTTAGAGATTCCTTTTACTATTCGAAATGCAATTTCAAAGCAAAGATATTATAATCTATATAGACATTCAGGGTGAAAAGGATGTTTCTGATATATAGGAGAAGACTTCCTTAGTAGAGGGAGATTCGAGGTATCCCCAATTTTTATGCAAGGCATTTAGAGCCAAATAAGTATGTCCAGGATGGCATACCCTTGGGCATATCGTTCTTTGTGCAAATTATTTTTGAGTGTGAGTGTCACATTTGGTTCTGTTGGCAACAATTCAGGTGTGAGAATGCAGAACTTTGGCCCAATTCGTTAGGAAAAGACAAAAGTATGAGCATTCTTTTAATGGAGATAAGTTTCCCTAGATATTTCAAATTGTTTAAGAGTGCATTGTGTGTTCACATGTAAATTCGAAATGAATTATATCTACCAAAATCTAAAGAACATTGTAACTTCATTACAGATGGATAAATCTTATGTTATTTGTAATACAAGATTATTCTGCATCGCCGAAGGAATATAAAATTGGAGTTTTCTTGAATTGGTATGATTCTAGTAGGATCTATTGGCTACCAGTTCTAGTGTTTGTGGCCATGGCCTCATTGAAAATATTGTTGGCTTGGGGATTACGACCCAGATATTCCCAGGGGCTTGTACCATAAGTTTTGTTAAATGTTTAGTAGCCCTCCAAGATAGATTCGTGGAAATGTTGATAAGCTTCCAAGTAGACCTTGTTTGCTATCAGGAGCGGTAAAGGCCCACAACATTGCCGATTTTCACCTTGCACCAACAGCTTCGAAATGCCCGTCAAGCAGTACTTTATTTTCATGGTATCTGCATGGTCTAACTGATCAGCTTCTTCTTGTTCAGTAAAAACGCCATAGGAGGCAAGGAGCCTCAGAATTATTTAAAGGTATCCGACATCCATGTGTGAATGTGAATTACTAGTCGATGAGGAATTAGCAGCAACAATGTGAAATGCAATATGCTCAACCGAAAGGGTACCTCGGTTGCCTTGTGTGGCGATAATGTCAGGAATGTTGAGCAACACTGTCGCTCTCAAAGCGAGGGGCTTGATGGAAGACCATATCATCTTATAAAGATGGATATTAAAAAAAAAAAATAAATAAATAAAATGAAAATAATAATAATAATAAATTATTTATTTTTTTGTTTAAAAATTAAACAATTAAATTTATTTTTTTTAAAGATTTTTATTTGCACTCAAGTAAATAATTCTTTAATAAAAATAATAAATTAATTTTTTATTATATATTTTTAATATTTTACTTATCTGTAAATTTGTATCTGTAAATTTGTATTTGTAAATTTGTCTATTAAAAAATTTATAATTGGATGAATATTTTAATTTTAATTTTAATAATTATGTTATATATATTGAATTTTATAATAAATTTTGTTAAAATATGAGTTTATGTAATTTTGGAAATTTTGTGTGAATAGAATTTTTTTCAAGGATTAATTATAAGTTTAGTGTTTGAATCTATAATGTATAATCACATTTTTTTCAAGTTTTAAGTTGTTTTTTTTTATATTGAATTGTAAAATAAAGAATATTAATTTAGATAAAGAAGCTTGAGAATTTTTTTATGAAGTGGAATTTCTTTAAGAATTTAACGCATGTTTAATGTTTGAATCTAAGATTTCACTTTCTTTAGGTTTTAAGTTGTTTTTATTTATATTGAATTATAAAATAAAACTTTTGAGAATATGAATTTATATAAAAAAACATTGGAAAATTTATATGAAGATTGGTGAATGTTTTAGGCACACTATGTATAAATGGAAACACCTTTAGAGGTTACTCACAAAGAAATTTGGTTTGGAACAATTACCATGAGGGAGAGTGAAGGGTTCAGTTTAGGCGATGAAAGACAAAGGTATCATACTGAGGTGATGAAAGACAAAGGCACCATATGATGGTGGAGGGTTCTGGCTTCTATGCTTGGAGATTGGTGAATGTTGTAGGCACACTGTGTATAAATGGAAACGCCTTTAGATATTACTCACAATGAAATTTGGTTTGGAACAATTACCATATGAGGGGGAAGGGTTCAGTTTGGTTGAGGCGATGAAACAAAGGTACCATATGATGGTCGAGGGTTCAGTCTAGCTGAGACTATGAAAGACAAATGGAAGAGAAAGGAGTTCTGAGTCTAGCTGAGACTATGAAAGACAAATGGAAGAGAAAGGAGTTCTAATCTGGGATGCAATTATCAACGAAAATAAACTCTTTGAATTGTCAATGAAAATAAAATCTTAGATTGAGCACTTGGGAAGGAAGTTGCACATGGCTTTTTTTTAGTAGATTGTTTGATTGTATTACATTTAACATTAACATTTTTTTTCACTCAAATTGGGCTATAGTTGGATCATGTAACGCATCACATCTTTTTTCATTTATGCTCTTCTTCCATATGCACGTCTTACGGCGTTTTCTTTGCAACATCTGGTGCAAATGCTAGTTTTAACATCCTTCCTTATCCAAAGGGACCTTAGAGGCCCTTTTTGGAAAGAAAGTGAGGATCTTTAAGGATACTGCAAAAGGAGAAAGATATTCACACCTTACTAACACTATGATTAAATAGAGAACCAAAAGTGTTTACATTTCCCATTAGAGAAAACTATGGAGAAGGTATAATGAAAAATATAAACCCATTTGTGCTCCCACTCTTTTATGATTTGATTACATAGGATCTTAACAATTTCATGTCTGAGTTTGTTGTGGTATTGATCCGGATTTAAATAGGAACACAACAAATTATAGATACAACCATAAATACAAAGATGCAGTAGAAATAACACTTCATTTCATTAATATTAAATACTGAAATATGCTTACAAATAGAATGGAAATAAGTCTAGCTCGAGCAATGGCAGCTTATCTCCAAGAAGAGATGTGGCAGCTACATGCCTCTAAACTTGTTACAATGAGGCTCATGGGTCTTTTTATTATTAAAAAATAAGAGAAAACCCTAAACAATGGAAACCCTAACCCGAGGAGATGTACCACAAAGAGTTTATAGGCCTCGTTGGGGTAAGTTGGACAACCAAGTTCTCATGGTCGCGACTTGGTCATATTATCTCTGTTTGATGCACATGATAACCCGCTAGAAAGATCTCTTTGAGGACCATGATGGAGAAGACGCTTTTATATAGAAAATTGTTGGCGGTATATTTCCAAAAAATTGTGGTTTAGGGCCTCAAAATGACTCTGGAAGTTTAGGATCTGAAAAACTACTAAAAATAGTAAATTGTGCTACAATTAAGGAAACTGAAAAACTAAAAGAAACAATGGTGGGGGTCGAAGTGGAATTGGTAGGTGGGCACCACTATCCACCTGGATCATTCGTCTCCCCTTAGGAAGCAATGATCCCAATTACATTGAGTTCCTCCATGAGATGAGGAAACTTCTGCTAAAATTGGTCCCTGGTGAGCCACTCGCCCTGGTGAAGGAGTTGGCCTACTTTGACAACTCGATACAATTGGATCTTCTGCTGGTGAGTGTTCTTGATTTATATGTCCATGATCTTATTAGTTGTGTCTTTCTCCATGCAATCAAGATTTAACTCTATAGGTGTGAGTTGTTCTGCAATGTTTGATGGTCCAGTAATGGTGGGAAGTATGGTCAAAGGCATTCCACATTGGACGATGGTTGTAGGCCAAGGAATGGAAGAATGCTGAGCTCAAATGCATTACTGCCCACAACCTTGGTAATGGTGTAAGGACCATATCGGAGTGGTCTATGTTTACGACAGGCTCTAGTAAGGCATTCCATTTGTAAATGCAACCAAACTTTGTCGCCCACCCAAAAATTTTGTGGCACTCGATGGTGATCATGTCAGTGCATGTACTTGGCATTTGGTTTCTCCAGAATGTCATGGACCTACTGGTGGATATGTTGGATGTGCTCAATGAATTTGTTTTCCTTATCATCTTTCGACTGGACATGAGGTGAACCTGCTTGAGTAGCTACAAATGGTATGGCCACATCAATGGGACATAGTGGTTGGAATCCCAAGCCCACCTAAAAAGGGATGTGGCAAGTTGAGCTGTGGAGATCCTAGTTATAGCTATACTGGACATAGGGAAGGCTCTCATCCCATGTGGATGGATGCTTTGAGTTGTACATGTGAAGATTGTGTATAATGATCATGTTGATGACCTCTATCTGTCCATCAGTTTGGGGATGGAAAGTTGTGGACTTAGTAAGCTTGGTATCCAACATTGACTAGAGACTGAACCAAAATGTATAGAGGAACATGTTGTACTAATATGAGATGATAGACTATGGGATCCTAAAGTGTACCCACACTTGTTTAAAGAATAGTTTAGTAGTGGCTTCTATTGTGATATTCTTCTTGTAGGCTGCCAGAATGGTCATCTTCGAGAATTTGTTGATGACCAAAAAAGCATAGCCATTGCCATGCTTAGTAGAAGGAAGGCCCGACATGTAATCCATGGAGATGGATTCCCAAGGTCGACTAGGGGTAGGCAATGGAGTATAGAGGCCTTGCTTCTTGATTCTAGGTTTGGAAATGGCATAGCCAGTGCAGGATCTAATGTACTTCCTGACATCCTATCAAAGATTCAGCCAGTAGAAATACTTCTACAATACTGCCACTATTTTCTTGACCCCAAAATGTCCAACAACCCAATTGTAGTGCACTTCCCAAATCATCTTGGATCGCTTGCTTAAAGAAACACAATGGTGTCCCAGGTGGCATAGTCAGGCATCTTGGAGGTGAAAATATGGAACTTGTTGACCCTCCAAGAGAATCTAGTATGTGTGGCAAGACTCTGGGTCACTTTTGTAGAGAAGTGGCCAATCAGAATTCTCGTGCCTAAAAGAGTTAAGCACAATGGTTAACGCCATGATCGATGGTTGGTTGAGGCAGTCTGCAACATTATTGGTGCTACACTTCTTATACTTGATATTCAAATGGAATTGCTACAGGTATGTGGACCATTTTTTAATGGCAATCTTTCTACAGCTTCCCTTGCATCTGTATGAACTACAAGGGTCGGTGGTCTATGTGGATGACTGTTTCCTTCCACAAAATTTAATGCTTCCATTGTCAGCAAGCCTTGAGAGTGGAATACATCTCATTGTCATAAGCGGGATACTTATGGACTGTGTCTGAAAGTGTCTCACTATGATATGCCACTGCATGCCCCTGTTGAGTAAGGACTGCCCCAATAACATAGTCAGAGGTATTGGTCTTGATCTCAAAATTGACTCAAGGGCTAAGTGATATGAGAGAATCCCAACATGAACCTATGATAGAAATTGGGAAGACCTAGAAAGCTATGGAGCTCTGTCATAGTGGTTGGGGTTGGCCAATCCCGAATGACTTGGATCTTGGTTGGATCCGCATGCACCCCTCATTCTTCAATAATGTTTCCTAGATACTAAACCTGGGTCATGCCAAAAGTGCATTTCTCCAAATTGGTACACAGCTTATGTTGTCGTAGTGTTTGGAGAACTTATTTAATGTGGTGGAGGTGATCTTCCCAACTATGGCTGAAGATTAGGATGCCATCCAAGTATACCACTACAAATGAGTTGGTGAATGGCCACAATATGTCATCCATCAGCCTCATGAAGGTTGTAGGAGCATTCGTCAACCCAAAAGGCATAACCAACCATTCGAAAAGGCCCTCCTTAGCTTTGAAGGCAGTGTTTCACAAATTGGAGGGTTTGATTGGTACTTGGTGATAGCCAGACTTCAAGTCAATCTTGCTGAAATATTCTCCCCCCTTCAATTGGTCTAGAAGGTCATCAATCCATGGGATTGGGTACCTATTCTAGATAGTGATCTTGTTCAACGCCTGATAGTCAATACAAAGTCTCCAAGTCCCATCCTTCTTTTGTACCAACGTCATCGGGCTCCCACAAGGTGATCAACTCAGATGGACGTGACCTTTCTATAGCAGCTCATGAATCTTCCTCTTGATTTCGTCATTCTCCAAAATGGAGAACCAATAGATTGGTCCATTGGGTAGCGATGCACTTGGGGTCAGATTGATGGAGTGCTTGACGTGACAGTGCAGAGGCACCCCTATGGGGGAGGTGAAGATGTCCTCATACTCCTCCATGACCTTGTCCATCTGTTGTCGCCATGCAGAGGGGTCCTGTCTAGAGGTCGTGGCAACCGTCTTCTTCTTTCCCTGAGGGTGTATCATTAGGAAAACAATTTTTCTAGTTTTGGAAATGAGCTTGTTTTGCAGTAACCAAAGAGATGGCAGTAGACAATGTTACCTCCAGTATACTGTACAACTTATTTCCCAAGGCAACAATAATATCACGAGGCCTTGACTCATACATAGCATGCCACTTCCATAAGTATATTTGGCCTGATAATACATCACAAACATCAAGTGGAGCAACATCACATAATACCTCATCTGTGAAGGGCTTGATGTTGTATGGAAGGCAACATTGCTGGCTCATGCAAAGATCCCATCCTTGGTGAAGCCACCCGATGGTGTACGGTTGTGGATGTGCTATGGTTGATAAGCAAAACCGCTTCATGGCCTCTGCCAAAATGAGGTTTTTTTGGCTCCCGCTATCAACAACAAATTGTAGCGGGGAACCCTTTACCCACATCTAGACCTGAAATAGGCGCTCCTCCTCCTTTGGATCTTCGGGTTCCTCCTTTTAAATCTTCGTGGTGGAAATAGTGGCATTGGGCTACACATCAATAATTTGCTTCCCTTTATCATTCCCCTTGTCGAGTTCTGACTCAAAGTCATAACATGCATTTGATTTTGAAGCCTTTAGCTCGACCATCAGTGACTGCTTGGCCCAACACTCACTTGTGTTGCGAGTGGAGCTCTTATGGAACTCACACCACTTTCTTGTGTCCTTCTTCGACTTCATGGCATCATTCTTTGCTTGTCGCTTTGGCGGGTTGTCCTAGGCCACCCTGCCTTAGATTTTTCCTTTGTTCTATAGTTTGGGGGCACATTTCCCTTGCTTTGGATTTGTAGATCCAAAGTATTGCTTCTTCTATTTAAAATTTTGCTCGATCTTGATCGCATCCCAGTATGTCGAACCGAGCGAGGAGATGTCTAGGAATTCCATCTCGTCTTGGATGTACCTATGCAAGCAACCAAGGTACTTGAGAACCAAATGATTCTCAGAATCCTTAATACCCAACTTCGTGCAAAGAATATAAAAAACTTTGGTAAACTTCGACACATCTTGGTCCCTTGTCGCAGCATTGTCCACTTTATGTATTTTTCCTCATAGTGCTTGACAGCGTAGTACTGCTCCTTGATGGCATCCTGGAATGAGTTCCAAGTGGGTACGACTGAAAATAGTGAGTTCATACTTTCATCCTTTTTCTCACAATAGGTTTCCCACAAGTCCTTGACATGGGGCTCTGCTTTGAGAAGTGAAAAGGTGATCTTTTCCTGTCTGGAAAAATCATGAACGAAAAAATATCCTTCTAATAGAACTAACCATTTATCTACAACATTTGCATCTATCTAACCCTCAAATATGGGAATGTCAAAGTTAATTTGTACTTAAAAGGGTGTGGCACTTCAAGAGTAGCTGTTAGAAGTAGATGCGTCACCCCTGGGTAGCTACTGAAGAGTCTGGGAAAAATTGTCCATCATTGCGTTCCTTTGTTGCTTGAGGGCTTTCTAAAGCAATATTTTTATAGGATCTCTTACCCCCTCGTCTTTCTTTTCATCTGCCATGGGATTCTGTCGGGATTTGCAAGGCTAGTCTTGCAAAGGTTTGACTAGTTCAAGCCCTAACTCCTTATATCCCAACCTCGTTGGGGAAATGAAAAGAAAAATAGAGAGAGTGCAAACCGCTCTGATACCACTGATCATAATTTAAACAGGAATGCAAAAAATTATGGATATAACAATAAATACAAATATGTAGTAGAAATAACACTTCATTTCATTAATATCAAATATTGAAATATGATTACAAACAGAATGGAAATAAGTCTAGCTCGGATGATGGTAGCTTATCTCTAAGAAGAGATGTGGCAGATACATGCCTCTGAGCTACGTTACAATGAGGCTCAATGGCCTTTTCATTATTGAACAATAAGAGAAAACCCTAAACAACCAAAACCATAACCCGAGGAGATGCCACACCAAGAGTTTATGGGCCCCATTGGAGTGAGTTGGACGACCAACTTCCCGGGGTTTTGACTTGGTCATATTATCTCTGTTTGACATGCATGATAACCCATTCGAAAGGTATCTTTGAGGACTATGACAAAAAAAAATATTTTAGAAATAGAATCACTTCTATTAGATTTCCAAAACAACATCATTTAGGGCCTCAAAACGACTTTGGAAGTTTAGGACCCAAAAAACTACTAAAAATAGTAATATGTGCTACAATTAAGGAAACTGAAAAAATGAAAGAGACAATTGTGGGGGTCCAAGTGGAACTAGTGGCTGGCCACCAATATCCACCTGGCTCAGATATGTAAGACTTATGATTGAAACACTGATGAGAAGAAGCTTAAGTTATTTCCTTCCACCCTGAAGGATACCACCCTTTGAAGATTCAAAAGCATAAAAGGAAATAGCATCTCCCAATGAGAACATATGCAACAATATTTGAAGAAAAAATATTAGGATTACTATAGAGCAAGAGATACGAGAGATGAAATATTCATAATGATGCAAGGAGAAAATGTATGTCTAGAATACTTTGAGGAGAGATTTCAACTAATTTATATAATGGTGCATAACTTTCTCCTTGGCCATATCCTCTTGAAAATATTGTTCCACACTTCTAACCATATCCTAATGAACCTCCTCAACGAATCCATCACAAGGAAAAAGGCCTCATGTGGCTCAACCACTTGCTCTGATACCTCCTCCTAGGAAACAACAAGCACCCCAAACAATTCCTCCAAATCAAACCTAGATTCCTACACAACCAAATCCAAATCCCAATAACAAGTAAGCTCAACTAGTCTACAAAGGATAAACTATTTACCCAAACTATGTTGTAGAAACCAGGGAAACCAACCATAAGTCAGGGAAAATCCTTCTAGATGTCCATCCACCTTATCTAATTGAATATCATGAGGAGGAGGAGGATTCTATGGATTAGGTCACCCAAAGGAAACCTCCATATCCTAAAAGTTTGACAACCCAAATAGCACAAAGCTTGGAAGAAGTTAAAATTCTAGGAAAATTAAAGAATTTGTATCTCAAAATTCCTCTTCCCCAAGCCATCAAATATGTTCCTATTTATTACAATATCATTAAATAGGAATGCCCTAGAATGTTGGAAGAAAGAGAACAGATGCCCCTAGTATTAATGTCATATGGTAGCTATCTAATCTTAGTCTTGGGAGAGTAATCATCCCCACATATCTAGATCTTGGAAGCCCGATATTAGATGTTCACATAAATTACACCGTAGTTTGAAACACTCTAATTGACTTGGGAGTTGGAACGAATTTCATGACTAGGGAAACCATTTTTAGAATTAAACTCCAAGGATCTCCAAGAAATACCACTACTCTGTTGAAATTTACTAACAAATTAATAGTAGAAAAAGAAGGTAGCATAGAAGATGTAATGGTATTTATTGAATCCTAATAGTATCACACATAATTCGTAATTAGGTTATCAACCAAGTTTAATGGTTATGAACTCAGCTTAGGAAGACCATGGTTAGCCATTGTTGATGCATATATCAGTTGTAG
This sequence comes from Pinus taeda, assembly GCA_000404065.3. Lineage (NCBI taxonomy): Eukaryota > Viridiplantae > Streptophyta > Pinopsida > Pinales > Pinaceae > Pinus > Pinus taeda. The sequence goes on along the minus strand of APFE030612145.1, from coordinate 64,784 downwards.
GACTAAAAACATGACCATTATCAATGGCCAATCCCAAAAACAAATTGTATTATAGCCCCCAACTCAACCTATTGTTGAGAATGACTTTCCTATATGGGTGGAGGAAGAACAAGTTGATTATTTGATCTCATCATCCTACCATTTGTGTACATTAGAAACCACCCTTGGCAGCAAGCAAGCGGATGAAGATGATTTAATTAATAATTATATGTGAAATCAATATATTGTTGCCATGAGTATTAATGGGATAAAATAAAAGTCATCCTTAGGGAATCCTAGTTTTTCCCAAGACAATCTATGAGAAGAATTGTTCACTATTGGTTCTAAGAAAAATAACATAAAAATAATAGAAATAATTCCCTCCAAAATGTTGAAAATCAACTCCTCCCTTTTAGTTGATCAGGGGGACCAACTTTTCACTATCATAAAATAACATATTGATAGGGGATGTAAGGAATATATAATTTTGTTTTCCTTCAGCACATATACAGAAAGGAAGATTGTAAAATGTTTGCTAGCCTTAAAGGTGAATGAATCTTGCATTAAAATATATTGTAAAGGAAGAACTGTAGAAATTAGTAGATACATGCTTCATCTATATAAAATATAATAGTGAAAGGTTGTCTTTGTTGGGTGTAGTATAGGGCATATTAATGTACCGAAATTTAATTTTCAATTCAGGAGTTCATGAACTTTGAGGAAAAACACTGGAAATGCTAGAGAGAGCCCCTAGAAACATACAAATCAAATTCTAGTCTAACTTGTGCATCAATCCCAACAAATTAAATTGAATATTGCACTTCAAAGGAAACATGAGAAAACATGAACAAAAATCCTGCAATCCATTAACAATTGTAAACAAACCCTAATGACATAAAAGAAAACATTAATTATTAAGTGAGTGAAAACACGCCCAACATTTTGACAATTTAAAGAGAAAACCCTTATATTAAATCAATCTTAAAACCAATGCATAAAATCCAAACTCAATTTCAATATTAAGTATGAAAAATCTAAAAGAAAAGCACATTGATCAATTTGGGTACTGGCTACTTTACTCATTAATTTATCAAGCAAACTAAGATTACAATTTTGTTCCTGTACTTTAGTTCTTACACTGGGAAAACATCATAAGTTTATTTTCAGTGTTATATTGGTTCTGTTTCCTATACCAGAATGATCATGTTCTTGAACTGGAACGATTCTATTATTGCATTTAGAATCATTTTTTTCCTGTACTAGAACCACTATGTTCCTCTACTAGAACGACTCTATTCATGTACTAGAATGACCTTGCATTCAACAACCCTTCACTCCTTCATTTATAAACCAATACACTATGTTCATCAAGCATGAAATTGACAAGTGCAAAATGAAAACTTAACTTAAGAATAAATTAAAAAAATCCCAAATCGAATGAAAAAATTGGTTCAAAAAGATAAATTGCAAAGATGGAAATTCTATCAGTTTCAGTAAATGATGAACTCATGACTTTAATAAAGAATCGATACTTAAAATATTCCAAACTCAAACCCTCTCTTAGTGTTTATCATAATGTGGCATATAATCTCCATATGAACGAATTCAGTCTTAACATAAAAGCCATTATTTCTCATTCCTTCATTCAGAAAATAACATCCACAATTCTTGTACTCAAAAAACTGATTCACAATCATTCGTTAAGGCAAGGGATATCATTTGAGCATAATATTATACACATAGAGATTAATACCATGACATAGTTACGATTTATATTTCAATCAAAGTATGCTCGCTATAAGGAAATAAATCTTTGAACAAAACTTAAATCATCCAAACCTGCAACCATTACTATCATTAAAAAATGTTTCAATAAAATATTTCTCATAAGAAAATGACACATTGTGATGCTTAGCGAAATAAATAAGAATGTGTATTCTGAAATGAAACACACTTAACACACAAAAAACCCTTAGATATGAGATTATGCAATGAAAGAAATATATCCACAAGAGTATTATCAAACCTCCATGCTCAACACAAAGAAAGAAACCTTCTAATCAGTCATTCCTATACCTAATGCACACAACTATAAAACTGGGAGAACAACCTGGGTTGGCTAGGCCCTAGCCAACCAACTCATTTCCCTTTAAGGAAAACATGACTTATGAGAGAGAGATTAACATTATAGGAAATAAGAATGAGATGCATGAACCTGGCATTCAAATTAAATTAATAAAGTTTAGTTGTTGAGTACATATTAAGCTCAGTAATCGATCTCCAACTGATCTAAGGAAAGGGAAGAACCCCGACAATCCACTCAACAACATGAAAATACAAGAAATGATTTTCTAGCTAGGCTTGGAGCCATAACTCTATTTTTATAATCTTTTTACATTACAAATTTGGCTTTAGACAAGCCAATCATTTGAAAACAATATGGAGATTGAATCGCAACAATATGCCATGGATGGGAGATCTATTTCAACCATGATCCAATTGAAGAAACACAAATTGGATACGAATTTTGCAAATCTGGGCATATTGTGGAATTATGGAAAAAACACTCTTTTTATAAAACTTCATCAAAGAGCCTCGTGTAACTCTTATACCAATGCGAATGTGGGAAATACGTTTGGAGGAAAGCTAATTCATCATGTTTTCAACAACAACCTCTCTTGGAATTTTCTGATTCATCTCCATTGCCTCGTAAATTGTGCTTAAATTTGACTTTTTGGCTACTTTTGCAAATTTGGGTTTTACCTGATTTCTCTACAAATTCGCTTGAAAGAACCCTTCAGATCTTCCAAACCGTGATGAATTCTATAAAAATTCCCACGTATTACTTAATTTTCTATACTGGGATAAAAGCCCAGGTTCTAGAATTTTCATATTCGACTTCATCCGCAAAATATAGGAGGAAGTTCCCCATTTGAAAATTGCTGCAAATTTGGGGTTGAAGCATTAATTATTACCTAAAAATACATTAGTATGACCTGTGTGGATTTTGGCTGATGTGGAGGTGTTCAATCAACATTTTGAACAAAATCCTTTCCTAGATTTTCACAAAAAATGTTTCAATGTATGAAATCCCCAAATTGGTTTCTCCCTAGTGCGGTAATGTTGCTCTTTAGTGCAAGAACAGGTGAATAAAATATAGATGGACCTATGACTGTTAAAAAGGATCCAATATCATTCCAAACACGTGTTTGTACCACCAACTAGCATTTTCCTTCATGGCAAGCTTAAATGACACAGTGATCCACATATACTTGGTACAACATCCCTGTGTGGTGCAAGAACAAGACAATCTACATTAACAACATTTTAATGAGCATTAATCCTATAAATGCATATAACAAAGGTATTCTTATAAAAAATACAACCAAAGAGAAAATATTGTCTATTGCATTAAAAGAATGTAGAAAGAGTTCATAAACTGGTAAAACAAGGGAATACGTAGGGCATCATATGAATAAAAAGGTGCATTAAGTACAAAAATTGTAGAGCTTGACACCCCCCCCCCCCATGCCAGTCATCTTACATGTCCTTATGCAAGCGAATCAACTATTGTACTGATGTTCCCTTGAAAAAAGCCAAAAGTGAACCATAAATGTTCTTGCAACCGTGTGTAAACAAATGTTCCCTGCTAGATTTGTTTGTTCCGAAAGATAATGCATGTTGGTTCATTTCTATACTAGATTATTTATTCATTACGATTGATCAAGAGAAATTCTGATACCAGAGCTGCTATAAAAAATGATAAGCAACAAGGATAATGTCATAATGAAATAACCAACTGTCAAAATTTCCACAAAGCATCTCAAGAGAAATCCAAATCAGTAGGTCCTTACTTTCAATAAGCTCATTAATATAAATAGAAGTGAAATTATTTCAAAGCCAAGGCATTAAAATGGATGGAAATTGGGAAAAATAAATATGACAAAATGATACCTTCCCAAGATGACCATATTACCATTACCCAAACATATAGTTGAAGCTCCTCTTATTCAAGAAAAGTGAATCACCTACACTAAGAGTCCCACATCAAAGAAAACCTTCATACTTCTGAAATATAGAACTCCAAAGCACAATATCGAAAGGATCTTAAAGCCATTCTCAGAGAGATATGATAATGAGTTCAAGGAAAGACAAAAACAACTAAGTAAGTCATAGTGTAAAAATAACTTTAATACCACAGGTATGGCCTTACTACTAGCAGGGATCTATAGCCCCAACATGGATGCCTTTTAACCCCATGAAATTCCTATGTCCCATTTATTGGATATAAATTCAGAGTCAATTGAAAGCATTTAAATTTGTTTACAAATTAACTTAAGGTTGTTGTCCTGCCTTGGTAACCCGCTAACAATAGTGCCATTCACAAGAACTAAAAAGAATGAATAAGATGGCTTGTGATGAGACCTATTGTCTTCCATATTTTCAACTAAAAGCCATTACCCTGGCTTGGTGACTAGTAGTGGTAATGGAATTCTTGTTAAGACCCATGATCATGGTAGATCGACTCATAAGGAGACCTCCTATCCCTCAATTAATCATTTAAAAAGAAAATATGATTATAATTAACATTAAATAGGTTACTTAATAGGTGGAGAGGCAAATCTACTCCTTAAGAGCATGGGATGACATCAAACATTTTTATTTGCTAATCTTTACTGGTTGGTCCTTCTACCCTAAAGACTCGTTTTAAAGAAAACATCTCAAATAATGACTGAAATATACCTCCAGTTGATCATGTCAGGGTTCTCATGAAATCTTGTTAGGGTTTTATAGGAGTGTTCCACCATAGGAGAATTTTCATCAATACCTTCAAATAGACACTTTGAAAAGGTTTCTTAGATGATAGTCTGTTAGAATGAATAGGCCAAAAGTAGGTTTTTAACCTTATAAATGGAAGGTATAACAATAAAAATCTCCCTAATTGACTCAATGAATAATCTTGGCCAATAATCAAAGTCACTTTATAAAATATGAGGCATTAGGAGTGAATTTATTTTAATAATTCTTACCACAAGAGTGCATTATGACAGAAATTTCAATAGCTATGGCTTAGGAATTGCAATTTTAAGAGTGTTGTTGTAACAATTTTATTTTAGTTTTTATACTACCCTACCCTAATTTATAGAAGGGAAGATCTCCTTCAAGTTTAGGGGTACTCCCAATGTATCCATGTGTGTAACAAAATGTTTAATATACTCACACTCATTTTTAAAGAATAAACTTCAATACATACAGGAGTATGAGCAACAAGTTGCTTTAATTGATATGGTACAATGAGTTGTTGAATGATGAGGAAATAAGGTGTGTTTATGACTTCTTGAAACCAAGATTCAATGGGATACACATATTTATTATTCTCCAACTTTTACAAATATTCCACAACTTGAGGATAACTCCCTTGGAGGCATGAAGGATATGGTGAAGGACAAAAGAAAAATCCCTCAAGTTCAAGTTGAAATATATTCTTTTCAGACTAGCAAGAATAATTGAGGGAAATTATAGGAATTTGAGATTCAACAACAATTTTGGAATAGGTTCCAATTGAAAATTGCTCCTCCAATGGTATTTGAATTAAATATTCTCGGGTGAATGTTCCATAGTGATAGGAGATGTTTCCAAACTCACCCCTTCCCCCAATGAAGATATATATTACAGTCAATAGGGGTGTCAATGGGAAGAATAAGAGTTTTAAATTGTTGTGAAACCTCCTGGTTTGGATTATGAGGGTTATGGTTCGGGCTAAGGTTTCGGTTAAGGCTTGGAATATGCTTTGGATTAGGGTTAGGATTTGGACTAGGATTAGGTTTAGGGTTTGAATTAGGGTTAGGTATAGGGTTTGGATTAGCGCTAGGTCTAGGGTTAGGATTAAGGTATGGACTAGGGTTAGGTCTAGGGTTTGGGTTGGACTATGTGATAGGGTATGGATTGGTGTAAGGGATAGGATATGGATTAGGATAAGGTTGTGCAGGTATTTGGGACCATGGAGTGTTATAGACATTTTTGGGCACTATAACCCCAATCATAAATGTCCATAAAACAAAGGCTCCTAAGTCCCTAAAAGTGTTGCTTCATTCCCTAAAGGAACGAGGTTAGCTAATTACATCATCTCCCAGAAGTTCTCCATAGAAAACTGCTCAGAATTGGTCAAAGCTGGACCATATAGAATGCCCAGTGCAGAGGATGTGATGCATCTCACCTACTCAGTGTAAAGGGTGTGATGCATACTAGAAAGCCCTTCTATAGGGTGTTATGGGAGAGAATGGACAAATGGCAGAGACAATTTGCGAGGTGGAGGATCATAGAATCTTCCAGAAACTTCTCCTCTGACATTTGCCTCTCTGAATTCGCCCAGGGATGAGTAAGAGATCATCAATATCCAAGTGGAATCAAGAACTATCAGAGAGAGGACACTAATCAAAATCCCATAAGCTGACTCACCCCCTACAATCATCTATATATGGATCCCTCATCACAGAGATCCAGAGGTTGGAATCTTGTATCTTGTAAGGAAGTGTTGTTGGTTTCCTGGTGCAACATCATAGTGTTGGGTGATCTAAGATTTTCATGAGGTGAAGAAGGGCTTTCATGGTAAGAGGATGATGCTGGGTCAGAACAATTGGTTGTAATCCTCTTTTCTATTATTGATATTAATAAAGCTATTCAAGTTTTCCTCCACATTCTTGTATGTTTGATGATATATGCATTTGTGTGGTCAATACATATCTGGTCCTGTATTGCATATGATTGTAGATCTTTGTTCTTCGATAGTATTATGATGCTTTGATTCCACAGGTGCTCTTTGAAGCTGGGTAGACGAAGAAGAAGTGGTAAAGATCTATCAGAAAGGAGAGGAACCAAGCGCAAAATTGAGGTTGGTGTCGTTTGTTCCCGTCTTATCTACTTCTCATAAAGGAAAGCGAAAGTATTTATAGTTTATTTCTTTCTTCATATGCATTTTGACTTGAAAACATACAGGCCTTCTTTGACGTAGCCTTTATGGTTTTCGTGCTAGTCATACCTATCATGCCATCGTCGGCATGAGAGTCTTTGTTTGATTTAGGAGGGGGAGGAATGGAAAATTCCAGTCTAGGAGCATTAGGGATTTTATCATAGAGCGTGCCAGACTGAGTATAGATCAAGTCTAGGTATTGTACACGAGCAATAATTTGCTCTTCAGTGACGACTCCTCTCTTTGTTACATCTTCCGTAATATAAGGTAATAATGACTTAATAAACCATTCAACCAACAATTGATCAAGAACATATGTTTCTACCATTCTACGACGACGTCACCACTCATGAACATGATCGGATATGTGAGTGGCCGTCGTTTGCTTGAAATTGGTAAGAAGTTCTGTTCCCCTTTCATACCTTATGGGTAGCTGAAAATGGGTTAAAAAGGTTGTGGCTAGGGTACTGAAGTTATCAAACGAAGCTCTCAACAATTCGATATACCATTTTGTTATCGGACTAGTTAACGTTCGCTGAAAAAGGTGAAGCCTGATTCAATCATCATTGAGAGTGTTTGATGAACACCACATATGAAAAGTCATCACATGATTCGACGAGTCTTCACCTGGATTTCCATTAAATTTAGGAATATCTGATGGAAGTTTATGTAGAATCGCTGGCCACCAAGGGGCATAGGCAATTGGATCATTTGTTAGTCGATTTAGATTTGGTAACTCTAAAGTCGCCACGAAAGGCAACTATTGATTCAGGCTCAGCGAAGCGTACCCAGGATAAGATGGAATTGCCTGAGCAATTGGTCTTTGCATACCAGTGTAATGCATTTGATGCTGGTAACTTTGGTAAGGTTGATGGGTATGACCATTATGAAATGATTGATATTGACCATTTTGAATATACGGCTGCCCATTACTCGCAAAGGCTTGTTGCTCGTATCCTTGGTAAGCTTGTTGGAATTGCGGTTGTTGGTATTGCACCAGCCATGGTTGTGAAGCCATGAGCTGTTGTCCAGCACTGACTGTTTGACCAAGATGAGGGGTAATGATCCCCATTTGAACCTAGGTCATTCCTCTAGTCGGTGATTGCGGTCGTGTCATAGGGACAAGAGGTTGTTGCATTACAACCTGAGAAACCTAAGGTTGGCATACAACATGCAACACTTGTACTTGCGACACTGCCACAATAGCCGACGTAGTGGGGATATTTGACATAGGTAAACTTTGTTGCATTGAGTATACAACTCTTGGTAAACTTTGTTGCATTGAGTATACAACTCTTGGTTGTTGAGGCAAGATTGGCACCCAACCGCTAGATGTAATTCCAACATAACCTAAATTCTGTTGTGAACTCTCGCATGGTTGTTCTCTCGAAGAAGACAATGAAAGGGTATATGGCCCTCCATACGACGGTAATCCAGTGCTCAAATGAATGCTTTTCCTTTGGGGACCGGATTGCCCAAATTGACACTGTGAAGGGTCAATTTGCTGAGACTCAACATAAGAGATTCCAGATACTATTCCAAATGAACAAACGGGAATAGACCACATTGTCGAAACAACCCCTGGATGGATTCCATCCAGTGATTGAGAGCTAGTTGGGACAGATGGCACACCGACGAACATTGTCAAAGTAGCAGCAGGAAGTTCTGTCGCTGCTGTGTTGGATGACACAGTCCTAGATGTCGATGGTTGTTCAGACATATTTAGTCTATCCAAAAGATTCCTCAGTGATTATTCAGGAACTTCTGATGGCGGGAGACTAACTTCTGATGAAGAAGGATATAGGGTGATCCCAACTCCAAATTGTGATGGAGCGTTAGATGGAGGATCTTCTACAATCTCTTCTATGGTGATCAATCCAGGAGGAAGAGGTAGACCATCAGGTCCATAAAATATTTCTGGTGCCGAAGAAGGTATAACTTCCGTAGCGCCAAATGTTCAGGGAGTAACACCTTCTGAATCAGTTGTAAATGGAACCAGATCGAGGATAAAAGTGTTTACCATCACACTAGGATCAGTTGTAATGTCCTCTTGTGGCTGCAGAATTTCTTCTGTAGAGGCAGGGATACCAGAAATGTTCGGAGTAACCGGAGTCTCTGAGGATGTTGGAGTACTTGCCCCAACCAACCTGGGGGACTTCGATTTGGTCAAACGAGTTCACTTTGTTCGGAATAGATTTCTTTCTGGAGTCAACGACGGTTGACATGTAAGTCTCTGTGAATGACGGGGTTTTGATTGACTTTCTTCCATGATTGCGGATTACTTGATAAAATCAAAATAATAGGGGAAAATGATTCTGAATTAAATGAATTTTAGACGCTTTGACACAACTTGTGTTTTCAATTTTTAAGAGTCGCGAAAAAACAAAAGATGACTCTAGTCGCCTTTGATTTTTAATGAGCCTGAAGTGACAAGTGCTTAGATGGACCTTTTCCTTTAAGGAGTCTGAAAAGGAACAAAAAACTATCTAGAAATCTAGACAGAGGGATACCAAACCAATCGCAAACTGCAGAATACTTTTATGGTATGGCAGTCATCTCCCAAATGCTATGTTTAGTGCATTGCGATCGATAGGGCGGTAGACACAGCTTCCTAAGGATAAAGGATATAGCCTATTGTGGTCTCCCAATATATACTTGATGGTACGTGGGAGCACAAATCCGTACTGGCACTTGTCATCCCAAAGAGGAGGAATCACCCAACGAGCAATGAAAGTGATAGTTACCAGGCTTAACGATGCCGGAATACATCTCTAGCCTAGACTTCTAGATGTTGTGCGTTAGGTTCCAAAGCGTTTTTATGTTCATTGAATTTATTTTACAGTTGATATTGCTTAAGAAATTTTCCTTTCAGGTTCACCGCGTGATCTAGATATACAATTCCTAAAATGCAGTCTAAGATGATAAACAATCGTTTAATCTTCTTTTGCAATGAAAATCCTAGCTACTAAGGAAAGAAAAACGAGATTCTTTCAACAAAGAGCACAGAGCACACACTAAATGCACTGTCCTAAATCAAATCAACAAGCAATATAAATGCAAATGCACATGCATGTATTTGTTTTCAGCCTTCTTAATGTGTGAATGACAAGAAGAATGCTAAGTACAAATCTGAATTATCTTTTCAAAGCGACAATACTAACAAATTTCTCTTCAAAACAAAGTGAAGATAACGACGACACTTTGAAATTTCGAATTGAAAATTGTTTTTGACAATTGAAAAACTACCAATTCAAATCACATACAAGAGTAACAATATAATTGACCATCAAGAACAATAGGATTCTCTTCTATGAATTAAAACGACACTTGCGACACTTCCAAATCAAGAAACGACAGTCTGATTACGCTACTTCTTTGTAAAAGAGAACTGAAAATGGCTCACAATACATAAAAACATTTACAGTTCTTTGCACAATGGAGGTGGAATGATGGAAAGGATGGGGGTTTCCACAGACGTATACTGATCATAGACAGAAAAATTCCTGAATAGAGCTGAAGAGAGTGAAGAAAAACCAAAGTCTGAAGGCAAAATTAACCTTCTCTAACCATCACACCTATTACACAGGGAATCCAATATGCATCTCACCTACTGCACATGGGAGGTGTGATGCATACAAAATTCCTTGAAGAGGGTGCGATGGTACGAGTGCGAGACTTTTACTTAGTCTTTGGTCACATTTTGCAACTCAGTTCAAGGATTTAGGCTGAGCAAGTGATGTTCAGTGAATAGAAATCACAGGGGCTGATCTAATGAGCTTACTAGAGCCACCAGTAGGGCAATTAGAGTGTTTGCAGATCGATTGTTCAATTTATAAACAAAACCCGGAGATAGACTGAAGTAGCATTGATCTACTTTGCACTTGCATAGCAAATGCAGTTCGAAGGCTAGCTGGCTTGACTTCAGGCTTTGTCTGTAAGTTTATAAAACAAAAAAATATATACTAGCAAACAATCTATTCGCTCCCCAGCGGAGTCACCAATTTGTTATTGGGAAATCTAGTGTCCACTCAGAGTTGCTAGTCCCACTAAGACTGGTAGTTATCTTAGAAACAAACAAACTAAAACTACTTTCGCTTTCCTTTATGAGAAGTAGATAAGAGTGGAACAAAGGACACCAACCTCAGTCTCGTGCTTGGTTCCTTGCTTGGTTCCTCTCCTTTCTAATAGATCTTTGCCGCTTCTTCTTCGTCTACCCAGCTTCAAAGAGCACATGTGGAATCAAAGCAGCATAATACTATCGAAGAACAGAAATCTACAATCATAAGCAATACAGGACCATATATGTACTGAACACACAAATGCATATATAATCAAACATACAAGAATGTGGAGGAAAACTTGAATAGCTTTATTAATATCAAGAATAGCAAAGAGGATTACAACCAATTGTTCTGACCTAGCATCATCCTCCAACATGAAAGCCCTTCTTCACCTCATGTAAAGCTTAGATCACCCAACACTATGATGTTGCACTAGGAAACCAATAGCACTTCCTTACAAGATACAAGATTCCAGCCTTTGGATCTTTGTGATGAGGGATCCATATATAGATGATTGTAGGGGGGTGAGTTAGCTTTTGAGATTTTTATTAGTGTCCTCTCTCTGATAGTTCTTGATTCCACTTGGAGATTGATGATCTCGTACTCATCCCTGGGTGAATTCAGAGAGGCAAGTGTCAAAGGAGAAGTTTCTGGAAGATTCTATGATCCTCCACCTCACAAACTATCTCTGCCATTTGTCGATTCTCGCCCATCGCAACCTACAGAAGGGTTTCTAGTATGCATCGCACCCTTTACACTAAGTAGGTGAGATGCATCGCACCCTCTGCACTGGGCATTCTGTATGGTCCAGATTTGACCAGTTCTGAGCATTTTTTGGTGGAGAACTTCTGGGAGATGATGTAATCAGCTGACCTTGTTCCTTTAGGGAGTGAAGCAACATTTTTAGGGACTTATGAGCCTTTGGTTTATGGACATTTATGATTGGGTTTGCAGTGCCCAAAAATGTCTATAACATGGAGGAGGATGACTTGGTAGTGCATTGAGTGGAAATTTTGGTTTTTGTTTATTTTTCATGAAAGACAATCCTAGGGAAGAGGCTCCAAACCACTATTGAGTCCATGGGGATATATGACTCGAAGAAGAGGGCCCAGGAGAAGGCCACTGTGGCCATGAAGTAGGGTATTCAATTGGAGGAGGACTAAGTTTTTTCCATGAAATTGCAGGATTATAAACATGTTGAGGAACCTGCTTAGGATAATAAACATTATTCAAAGTATTGAATGATGATAAGTTTTGATTTATACATGGAAGTTTATTTGATTCCTTACTTGATTTCCTAATTACCTTTAGTAATCTTGGTAGTGATGGGAAATTTTTTGTTGCATGAGACTCTTCACAAATTCTACAAACTTTCAGGCTACAAAGTGGACACTTTCCATGGAAGTGGTGTTTTCTATAGCTGACACAAAAGATTAGCATTGCTTCTTCATCTTTCTTCTGTTCTTCTGGAAAATCATCCGATTTTGAAATCATATATTTAATAATATTACCTTTAAGCTCAAGAAAAATACAAAGTTTTTCACTTATGAGTTCAACATTGGATGATTTGTATATCTCTCCAACAACATCAAAACTCCTCATTGGAATATTCCTCAAAATACCATTTTCTTGTTCTCAAAAAGCTAACTAGTATATTCTGTTAGCACAGTGGTAATGTATATATAGGGAGGTTCTTACAACACCCGAGAAATGAAAAACGTTCAAACAATCTAGATATGTAGGAAATAAATAAATTCAAAGAACATAAAATTGCAAGAGAAACTAGGCGAAAATCAAATGCAAATACAATCGATTATCATGGTATATCCAATAAGTGTCTCCCCAAAAATGATGCCAAAATTTTGGGTGTAGTATAAGGCATATTAACGTACCAACATTTAATTGTGAATCAGGGAGTTTGTGAACTTTGAGGCGCAACATTGGAAATTCTAGAGAGAGCCCCTAGCAACCTGCAAATCAAACTCTAGTCTAACTTGTGCATCAATCCCAACAAATTACATTGAATCTTGCAAAAACCTTAAAAAAACCAAGATATGTAGGAAATAAATAAATTCAAAGAACATAAAATTGCAAGAGAAACTATGTGAAAAGAAAACCAAACTACAATAAGTAATGAATATCTATCCCATAAATGCCTTCCCCTGCAATAATGCCAAAATGTTGGGTGCAGTGTATGGCATATTAATGGACCAAAATTTAGTTGTCAATTATGGATTTCGTGAACTTCGACGAGTAACATTGGAAATGCCAGAGAGAACCCCTAGCAACCTGCAAATCAAATTCTAGTCTAACTTGCACATCAATCCCAACAAATTAAATTGAATCCTCCACTTCAAAGAAAACTTGAGAAAGCATGAACACCAATCCTAAAATCCATTAACAATTATAAAAAAGATCTAATGCCTAAAAACAAAACCTTAATTATTAATCGATGGAAAACAAGCCCAGCCTTTTGACAATTTAAAGAGAAAACCCTTCTATTAAATCAATCTGAAAACCAATGCATAAACTCCAAACTCGATTTCCATACTAAGTATGAAAAATATAAAAGAAAATCACATTGATCAATTTGGGTACCGGCTACTTTACTCATTAATTTATCAAGCAAACTAAGATTACAATTTTTCTCGTGTACTTTAGTTCTAGAACCATGAAAACAGAGTAAGTTTGTTGTTTGTGTTATACTAGTTTTGTTTCTTGTACCATAAGGATCATGTTCCTGTAACGGAATGATTCTATTCTTGCACTTAGAATGATTGTGTTCCTGTACTAGAACCACTATGTTCCTGTAATGAATGATTTTGTTCCTATACAAGAATGACCCTACACTCAACAACCCTTCACTTCCTTAATTTATAAATCAATACGCTATGTTCATCAAGCATGAAATTAACAAATGGAGAAGGAAAAATTAACTTTAGAAACAACAAAAGAAATCCCAAATCCAATGCAAACTTCAATTCAAAAAGATAAATTGCAGAGATCAATGGAAATTCTATCAGTTTCAATAAACGATAAACTCCTATGTTTAAATAAATAATCACTACTTAAATGATTCCAAACTCAAACCCTCTCTTAGTGTTTATCACAATGTGACATATACCCTGCATATGAATTAATTTAGTCTTAACATAAAAGCCTTTATTTCTTATTCCTAGATTTAGAAAACAAAATCCATGATTCATGTACTCAAAACGCTAATTCATGATCATTCATTAAGGCAAGGGATATCATTTGAGAATAATATTATACGCATAGGGATTAAGACCATCACATAATTGTGATTTATATTTCAATCAGAGTATGCTCGCTATAAGGAAATAAATCTTTGAACATAACTTAAATCATCAAAACCTGCAACCTTGACTATCATTCAGAAAGGATTCAAGAAAAAATTTCGCAAAAGAAAAGGACACATTGTGATTCTTAGGGAAATAAATAAGAATGTGTAGTCTAAAATGAAACAAGCTTAACACACAAAAATCCCTCACATCTGAGATTATGCAATGAAATAAAAATAACCACAAGAGTATTATGAAACCTACACAATCAACACAAAATCAACCTTCTAATTAGTCATTCTTGTACCTGATGCACACATATATAAATGGGGAGAATGAGCTAGGTTGGCTAGGCCCTAGCCAACCGACTCATTTCCCTTTAAGTAAAACAATTAACTAATTATGTGAGTAAGATTAACATTACACGAAATAAGAATGAGATGCATGAACGTGGCATTCAGAATATATTAATAACGTTTAGTCCTTCAATACATCTTGAGCTTAGTAATCCAACTCTAACTGATCTAAAGAAGGGGAAGACCCCCCACACTCATCTCAATGGCATGAAAATACAAATAATGATTTTCTAGCCAAGCTTGGAGCCATAACTCTGCTTTTATACTCCTTTTACATTACAAGTTTGCTTTAGACAAGCCAATCCTTTGCAAAAAATATGGATATTGCATCCCATCAATATTCCCGTGATGGGAGATCTATTTCAGTCATTATCCAATTGAAGAAACACAAATCTCATACGAATTTTGCTAATCTGGGCATATTTTGGAATTTTGGAAAAAACTGTATTTTTTATAAAAATGCCTCAAAGAACCTCGTGTAACTCTTAAACCAACGCGAATAATGGAAATATGTTTGGAGGAAACCTAATTTGTCTTATTTTCAATAACAACCTCTCTTGGAATTTTCTGATTCATCTCCATTTCCTTGTAAATTGTGCCCGAAGTTGACTGTTTCACTACTTTTGCAAATTTGGGGTTTACCTTATATCTCTACAAATTTGCCTCAAAGACCCCTTTGGATCTCCCAAACAACTCCCCATTTGAAGGATCCAAGATCATTCCAAACATGTGTTTGTACTATCAACTAGCATTTTCCTTTGTGGCAATCTTGAATGATGAAGTGGTCCATATATACTTGGTGTAGGATCCATGTGCGATGCAAGAACAAGACAATCTACAGTAACAAAATTTTAATGAGCATTAATCCTAGAAATGCATATAACTAAGGTATTCGTATATAAAATACAAAACGAGCGAAAATATTCACTATTGCATTAAAAGAATGTAGAAGGAGTTCATAAATAGGTAAAACAAGGGAATAAGTAGGGCATCATATGAATAAAAAGGTGCATTAAGTACAACAATTATGGGGCCTGATAGCCTCGTTGGGTTATTTTTGAGAAGAGAAATGGCAAGTGGAGAACCTATGTTAACTACATAGAACTCAACAAAGCCACAAGGAAATATCAATTTCCTTTTCCCTTCATAGATCATGTCCTCTATGTGGAGTTTTTTTCCTTTTTGGATGGGCTCAATGGGTACAATCAGATCAAAATAAGCCTTTAAGACAATGATACGACCACCTTCACATTCCCTAGGGTAAATTTTCTTACAAATTCCTCCCATTTTTCTTGTGCAATACTCCTACCACCTTCCAAAAGGTCGTGCTTAATATGTTCCTTGATATTGTGAACAAGTTGATAAAAGTATATATGGATGAACTCACATCCTATGGTGATGATTTCTAAGAAGCTCTCTCAAACCTAAGAAAAGTATTGCAAAGGAGTGGGGAGATGAACCATTCCTTGAGCCATGAAAAGTGCTTGTTCCTAATGAATGAGGGAAATTTTCTAGGAAATTTCTTCACCTCAAAAGGTATCCAAGTGGAACTTGGTAAGATAGCCATCATTAAAAATGTTCCTATTCTTCAAATAAAAATAGATATTATAAGATTCTTAGTCTTATATGATAATATCAAATATTTATAAAATATTTAAGTAAAATTGCTTCTCCTTTATTTTCCTTACTAACCAAAAATGTTGAGTTTTGTTGGATAGATCCATGTCAAGAAACGTTCAATATTTTAAACAATACATGTCCTCAAATATCCAAATTGGAACTTTATCTTTCACATTCATACAGATGCATTAAACAGGGTAATGGGGGCAACTTTAGGACAATTTTAAGGTAAACTCTCATATGCAATGTATTTCATTAGCAAAAAGTTTTCCAAGGTTGAATTAAACTATGCAAGTGAAAAATAGTTCCTTGGCATTGTACATTATTTAAATGAATTTAGACATTACATCACTAGTTAAAAAGTATTTTTTCATATTTACCATGAATCAATCAATCATTTAATGAATAAACCATATGTGAATGCTTGCATAATTAGGTGGTTATTATTTTTTCAACAATTTTACTTCATTAATGTTGAAAAACTAGGGAAGGAGAATGTTGTTCTATATTTATTTTCAAGACTAACCTTTTCTCTAGATGAATAAGTATTAGATGATCAACTCCTAGATGAGAAACGTTTTCCATATCACTTCCTTCTCCATGGTTTTTTCACATTACCAACTATCTAGCTACTAACCAGTTCCTTCCTCACCTATCTTCAAAGGAGAAGAGTAAGATTGTCAGAAAAAGTGCCTCTTGTACTTTGATTTGGGAAAACCTCTTTAATTTTGGACCATATCATATTCTAATAAGATGTGTGAGGGAGGATGAAGTCTATGGAATTCTCTCAGCTTACCATGATGGACTTTATGGGGGTAATTTTTCTACAAAGATGACAACATACAAAATTATGCAAGAAGGATAATTTTGGTCAACCCTTCAAAAGGCTGCCCAAAAATACACTACACACTATAATGAGTTCCAAAGGAGGGTCCCTCCTACGTGGCAGGATGAAACTCCCTTCCAACTTCAAGTGTAATTTAAGACATTTGAGAAATGGGGCATGGACTTCATTCATCCTATTGATCCCCCATCCAGATAGAAAAATACATCATTGTATGCACTAATTACCTAATAAAATGGGATAAAGTGAAGGTAGTGAAGGAAACAATAGAACAAAAAGTGGATAAATTATTAAGGGATAATATCTTCTATAAGTTTAGTTTCCCAAGAGAATTTGTGATATATCAAGGCTCCTAGATCACCTCCTATTTGATTGAAGGAATAATGAAGCAACACCACATTTTCCATTGGAATTTCACTCCATACCATGCCCAATAAAATTGGGAAGAAGATGTCACTAACAAGGCATTAGTGAACACGCCTACCAAAGTGATCCATGGAAGAAAAAATGACTAGGAAGAAATGCTTGTTGAGGCCTCTTTCCCTACATCACCACTTGGAAAACCACCACTGGTTTCGCTTGATATCATTTTGTCTATGAAAAGAAAGATTTATTGCCAATTTAATTTGAGTACAATACACTCAAGACGGTATCAAAACTTGACATTGATTTGGCATTAGCACCTATTACTAGGATACAACAATTGAATGCACTAGATGAGTGTAAAAGGCGAACCTTGTTACACATTGAATTAATTCGACTATAGAGAAAATTTTGGCATGACAAATACTTTAAGTCTCAGAGCCTTCCGAGGCATTGATTGGGCTCTCTTGTATGACTCCAGGTTCAAGGATTTCAAGGGAAAATGCATCACTAGATGTTTAGGGCCTTACTGAGTAGTGAAATGTTATGATAATGTCTCTATCAAAACCATGACAATAGATGAGGAACAAATACAATTTCTAGTGAATGGATACTGGTTAAATATTTACAGGAATCTCCTCTCTAAGGTTTAGTTTACACATTAAGAAAAAAGGAAATAATTGTGATTAAGAACATCAAATATCCCAATTAATTCATTCCCTAACAAATAAGAAAAATGAAAACAAAAACATTAAGTGAATGCTTCCTTTGAGGCACTTGAGGCAGACTCATCAATGAAGAACCTCTAGGAGGCTATTAGTAAGTTTGGGGAAAAAAGAAAAATAATAAGAGATCTAGGTTAAAACATCTTCCAATGCACCTAAAGAAGGCTCAAAGGATGAAAACCTCCATGAGGAAGCGAGTAAGCATGAAAAGATGAAGAAAAAAATAAGAAAGAAGAAAGAATATGGGAAAATAAAAAATAACATAATAGGAGTATTTTTTTGCTCACATTTATTTATGTGCACATATTGCTAGGACAAAAAATCAAGTCAAGAAAAACATTGCACATCATGGTCTAATTCATCAACTTAGTCACTTCAAAGGGGTCTAGATGAAATCCCTACACCATGTGTCATCTACCTTCATCACCCACAATATTACCCATCACATACTATCTCCTTTCCATGTGTTTTATATAGTTTCGGTAAACTACTAAAGGAAAACTATGTATTGGTAGAAGAAATACCAACTTGAAGGAAAAACTATAGATAGTAGGGGAACCCTAACAACTATTTTTTCCAACACCATGCACCAAAACTTGCTTTCTCCCCTATTTTTTTCTTCCTTTCACCTTGTAGTAGCCCATTAACTTTATTTTTTTCATCACACTCACATCAAAAACCCTCTCCATCACCATCACCATCACCTCCATTTTCATGAATTATCAAGCCAAATTTCCACCTCGAAAAGATTTTTTCATTGAGCATGAGGGACCTTTGCGCCTGTTACAAGAATACAAAATCTTGTAGCAGACTGTAGAAACCCTATAGGCCCAAGTTTGAGATTAGTAGATTTCTTTTTAATAAGACCACACCATCCATCAACTAAGAAGCTTCAAGAGTCCACTCCAACTTTTATGGAAGGGTCCTCAACTACTACAGGATCCCTTAAAGGCTGCTACAGGATTAACTCTCCATTGCAAACAACATTTTAAAGGCACATGCAAACAAAAAAATTATAGGGTCCAGTGCCATGAGAGGTGATTATAACACTTTTTATTTGAATTAGTTCAAGCATAGTGAAAAATATCTTTCATGCAAAAGGAGTGGTTTAAATAATATAGCCTAACTAGTAGCAACCTCATCCAAATTAACAATTAAACTTTCCTTTATCTAAAAAATTATTCCCACATGTGGGGAGAACGTAGGAAAAACCACTAATATTTCAAAAAGATGGTCAATGTTATTAATGATGGGAAGTTAAGGTTGAGCATATGGGAAAGTATCACATAGAGCTATGTGGGTAGGTGGACCAACTTAGTGTTGCATGCTAATCCCTCCATCTCCACAATGAGAAGAAATCATTTGTATATCTGATTAATTCACAAGACAAGTCAAGCTAACAATTTATCCTCCTATTGACACTTCGCATGAAAAAAGTCATAAAAAACAACCATGAAAGTGCCTAGTGCTACTAGAAGTAAAGTTACATGTTGCAAAGTGGTAGGAAGTAGAGGCTACAAGTCATAGAATGCTACAGGAAGCTATAGGGTTTGTTATAAGAACACAATTTTCTATCAAAATCATTCATAGAGACCCTTTCATATGTTGTATAGGTTGGTGCTATGAAAACAAACATTTGAATTCTTGCCATAACTTTTCTTTGAAGTTGGCAAAATTATGTTACATGTTTGTTTAAAAAAAAAGTCACTAGCCTAGTTTTTAGGAATCTTGTCTTTGAGCTATTAAATAAGGGAAAGAGAGGAGTCCATTAGTAAAAAAAATAATATTGTGATACTTTTAGATATTTACAAAAAAATAGGGTACCCTACTACTATAGAAAACTTTATATCTTGTAGCAGCATAGAGACAATGTATTTTTTATGCCTACAAAGAGAAATTGATAAGTTTTACCATATTTATGAGAGAACCCCTATAATGAAACCCAAAATATAGTCGAAAGGACTATGTTAGATAAAATGAGTGGTAGTTCTAATAGGAGGGAACCTAAAAATACTAGCAGAATCCACCAAAACCCTAAGTTTATCACCATCCTATAATTTTTTTAGTGGTTGGGATTCTTCGAAATACTTACATCATGATGATATAGATATGGAGTCTTCAATGAATTTACAAAATCCTAAAGGACAATAACTTGTCACTATATTTAAAGATATCATGTTCTATATCGATGAGGATTCACTTAATAGAGTTACAATTATCCATAAGGGGATGCATTATAACAAAGAAGAAAGAAAAGAAGCCACTAGTACTAAGAGATGATTTTCTTAACCAATGAGGAGCATGATGAAGATAAAAATGGAATAAGGAGAGAGAGTGTACCTATCCCTTGTGATGTGTTAGCTTACCACATTCTTAAGTATATTCCTTGTGAAGGAAAATGAAGCATACTATATGCCTATCAACTCATACTTTTATATAAATTGAGGTTTCAAGCTCACCTTCTAATAAATGAGCTATTGAGTATTCCCTTCTCCCTTCTTTAATCCCTAAAGGAAATGAGCACCAAAGTAAAAGAGGGATAGAATAACTACCTAGCCCATCATGGCTCAATCAAGTTAATTTGATGCATTAGAGGAACTACAACATCCCATCCCTTGGGTTTTTCTTATAGACACGCATAAGAAAGTATGGAATAAGGAGAGAGAGTGTACCTATGCCTTGGGATGAGTTAAGTTATCACATTCTTATGCATATTTCATGTGAAGAAAAATGAAGTATAGTATATGCCTATCAACTCATATGGTTATATAAACGAAGGTCTCAAGCCCACCTTCTAGTCAATGAGCAACTGAGTATTCTCTTCTCCCTAATTTAATCCCTAAAGGACATGAGCACCAAAGTAAAAGAGGAAAAGCTAGCTACTTGGCACATCATGGCTTGATAAATTCAATAGTCATTGATGCATTAGAGGAACTGGAACATCCCATCCCTTGGGTTTTTCTTGTAGACATGGATAGGAAAGTATTCTTATAGGCTCAAGAAGAGGTTAGTAAACCATAGAATGGCTCAACCAAGAAGAGGGAAGGGAAGGAAATGGCAAGCCTTGCAAATGAGAAAAGGAAATACACCCTAGAGGAAGAGGAATATAATACTGTAACACCATTGGCATTCCTTAAGGCTCCTACAAATCATAAGGAAAGCAAGACTTCCCAACAAATTATGTATAGGAGGAAAATACTAGAATTAGGTTTAAAAGGAAACCAAAACCACCATATTCTACCCCCATTATCATTAAAGGAAAACCTAGTCTGAAAGGAGAGAAGCTACAAGAGGGATAAATAGAAGAATTACTAGAGCCAAAGACATAACAAGAAAAAATCATAGTACTACTTAAGGTCATAGAGTCGCCAATCCAACTATAGAGGTAGACTGTCCAAAAATAGGAAAAACATGTACAATTACAGGAGTAACTTGTAGGGCTACAATAAATAGAAAAGGCTACAAAACAATAGGAAAATTTTGTGGTCTAAAATGGGCCTCCTAAGGAAAACAATAAAATAATAAAATAAGAGTTATGAAATTCTAATAGAAAGGAAAGAAAACTACATTTTTTATTGAATTTTCAATTTATCTCCTTGTAGGTTTACTCAAATTTTATGTGTACACTAGTTGGATGCATAATTTGATTTTGCATCTAATGAGTACCTAGTTTGCATGCGTTTGAGTAGATATGCACCAAGAAAAATTCAAAATATAGGAAATAACATGTATTGGTTTTCCTAAATTTGATTTTGTTGGTACATTTTCATTTTGAGACACATTTTTTACCTCAAAATTTCCCTAATGTAACCTTCCCCAAGGAAGCCACGTTCCTCCTTCTCTTGGACACTGAAGGTAAATCCCCTTACTATAGGAACAACAGTAAGAATTATCCCTACACACCTAATTTCTCATTTAATGCTTGAATTGGATAAGGCCAACACTACAAGGAAAATACCTTCTAGTAGAGCTTATAACGAAGGTTTTTAGTGCTATAAAATTGGCAAAAATTGTAAAAAGACCCTCTGGTAAGAAAAATTTTCGAATTAGAAGATGTTTTCATGGAGAATATAATGAAACTTCATCACAAATAAAAAAAATCGCGGTAGCTAAAGGTTTTAGCGAATGTTTTTTTAGGAGTTTGTTTCATGGAAAAATAAAACCGATGCGATAAATATATAAAAGAATTGAGGTTGTATACATAACTAAAAGAATCGAGGCATTGAATGCAAAGAATACTAGTGCCTAAAATGTATACCGTCCAGTGCGTATATATTTAAAAAATTCCCTCGAGCATTCTTTTTAGGAATGACACTAGGGTAGGAAGAAAAATATTACAGACCTGGTGCTTTTTCTTAGACTTGCAACTTTGTTGCGTATGATTTTTACAAAATCACCGGTGCGCTACTAATATGAAAGAGCCAACGGTATTAATTTAATAATGGACTAGGACTAGAAATAATATTTTGTAGCACCAAGGTGTTAGTTCTATGTAACCACTAGTGCTTTAATAATTATGATGCACTCAAGCATTAAATGAAAACAATACTAGTGCTTGAAGAATATAATGCCTTAGTGATGTTGTTTTCAAAAAAGGCATCAAACAAGCAAAACAAATTGTCGTAATAGTTCTTTTAGATCAAATAATGAACTGGTACATGTTTACGTTACAAACAAACCACTTTTTTGTATGAGATTTTCCCTTTTTTAGAAACATCGACTTGTGACAATGCAATTATTGTGATTTGTAAATCCATTATTCATAAAAAAATCAACTTATGTCTTATAAAAATATTCATATAAATTAAATTTTGGTTAGTGAATTTGTATATGATGTTTGGATTAATTTGTTATATTATCATATTTCACATCTCTTCATTATAAGATTAATCATCCATATATTTAATTAGTATTGTAACATTTCACATCGACATTGGATAACACAATAGAATAAATTAAAATGTATTTTATTATATATCAACAAGAGGCTATTTTTCATAAAAGAATGGGAGATTTATTAGTAACCCCTTGTCTTTCAATTGGGACACTATGTCCATTACATTAAACAAGATGTGTGATTTTCACAAACAATTATTTCAAAAAATACAACAACTTGCATTAATATCCAAATAGATGACCATTTTTCACTAGAAATGTTGTCATTGCTCAAGCTACTTCCATGATGGGTTATTTGGATGAATGTTTTGTTGATTGCATCGATTTATTTTTTTGTCTCCTTAATCTTATTCCATCTGTAAACATAAAAATAAAGTGTAATGGGTGTATCTAGATTGGTGAGAATAATGAAAATTGAAATAAATAATATACATCAATGTAAATTGAATATCAATGTACCACAACAAGAAGTTTCTCATGAACTATACACATGGTTTCAAAATATTTAGTATCATGCCTTGTTGCAATTACTCATCTGTTGGTGTAGTTCCATGCTTTGTTTTGTTTCAAGTTTTATACCCCATTATAAATCATATATTTAATATCAAGGATTTTTTTCTTCTATTAATTATAAACTCAGAGAAGTAAAACAACATAGATAATTACAAAATTCAGAATTAACTTTCTAATATGCCAACATATACTCACAACCCATATTTAAGAAAATGTCAATCAATTCTTCCAATGACTCCTTTTTATATGTTAGCACCAATTTGAAGACATTCAAGGATCGTTTTGTAAAAAAACTTAAAATATACAAAAATGAAACCTTGGGTTGTTATAAGGAAATATTAACAATTACTCAAAAACTTTGATATCAACCATTTTCTTCCTTGTCATTATGTTTTACGTGTCGAATGAGCTCCAATTTTTTTTCTTTTGTACAAGAAAATACTTGAAAATCAATATCTAATGCTAAATTATTTGTTTTTATGTACAAATTCAATCATGATTACATACACTTGAAGCACGTGTTGTTGATATGGCTCCTCTTGTGATGCAATTATGCCCATATCTTTGACCATCTCCGTGTACACTTTTTTTGACATTACTACTAGCATGTTTCACATATCATCTCGTTGATCCTTTGGGATTTTCATAATCTTCCTAAGAAAGGCATAATAAAATATTTTTATATTGATATATGAAAACTAAATATAACCAAATTGATATTAATGAATGAATGGTTTGTGTTAATATATAGATATAATTATAGAAAATAATTTTAATTAGTAATATTACCTTTTGAATGATCCTTTTTTGTTGTTGTATGTTTTATCTATTGCAAGTGTCATAGGTCTCACTGACCATTTCTTTGGAAACACTTCTTGTAGTTTAGATATCATTTGGTTCTTGGAATCATAGGATTGATTTTTGTATTCTAAGTGGAAAGTACGTCTATACATTCTTTCTCCTATATCCCTCATATTTTTGTAAATGAATTCCACGCTTGCATTAACATCCAACACCACTCTAGATGCGCTAAGGACCAATTCATCGTCATTTATATCTTCTATAATCTTTCTTTTCATATAATGACATTGATATTTTCCTTCATTGTTGCTTCGTGTAGAAAATTAAGGATATATGAATTAATAGATTGTTTGAAACATGTCATCTAATATTCTTAAGTATATTATTAATAGAAATTAAAATAAAAAGCTCATATTGAATAGTATTTTTTCATTCACCTATCCTTCTGCAATTTTTCTATCAAGATTTTATGCTCTTTTGCACTTAGATTAGAAACAATTTTATCAACCTTCTTCATTTTGTAGCTCTGCATGACACACACTAACCAATACATATTAGTTAAACTTACATATAGTTCAAACATATTAATTTTGTAAAGAATTTACGAACAACTTGGTTTTCTTTTTCTTTCTTGTATGTGTTATCATTGTGTCGATCAATATTTTTGCTACTTACAACTTATCAAATATTTTTTATCAATATACAACATGTACCATTCAATATAGAATCTGTTAAAGATACTTTATACATAAATAAAATAAGTATCAACCAAAAAAAGGCTTGGGTGACCAGTGCAATTATTTGAATAAATGCCCTGGTGTGTTTAATCTACTAAATGCACTGGGAATTTAATTTTTTAGCACTGACAACAATTTGTTTTTTAAATAATTTTAAAATATGATGGTGTGATTTGTAACGATAAAATCACATCCATCACTTAACAGTCCTATTTCGCAGAAGCAATCCAATGTGATATATTACATTGGGCACATCGATAAATATAATAGATTGGGATAACAAGATTCAGTGTGATATATAATGATGGAAGCACCGCCAACACCAATGTGTTAAATTACAAAGGGCATACCGTGAAACAAGTGTCATTTAAGAAAAAACGAATAGGGCTAACAAGGTTTGGATTTAATTCAATAAGTGATCCCCCTACTTTACATGTTAAACACCCCATATATAGTAAGTACACAAACCCATTAAACATAAAATGTCTAAAATGAAAAACCCTAATTGTGAAGTGGTAGAGGGAGTCAAACCCTAAGGTGAAATTTTGTAGTCACATAGGCAAGAAACAAGGGTTTAAGGTAAGTATTGAATTTTTTTGTTTTGTTTTGTTTTTCCCCTTTCTTTTTTTCTCAATTTTAATTAGATCTAAATAGGAACAGAGGTTGTGAAAAATTTTACTAGTAAAATCAATAGTGAACTTTTTTATTATGCAGGGCTTTTAAATTATTTGTTTTCCTGATTTTGAATAAATCTAATAAAAATTGTAAAAAAAATAGCATTAAAATCAATAGTTAACTTTAGAAGTTTTTCTATGTAAGTTTTTGAGTGAATCGCCACACCATTCAAATTTTGAACTTTCCACAGTTTCAAAATATTCTATTGCTCCACAATGCTCCCAGAATGTATCTCTCTTTTAATTAAGCCCTAATAGAAATTGTAAAAGTTTTTATTAGTAAAATAAACAATAAAATTAAAAAATTTTACTATGCAGGGTTTTGAGTGAATCATCATTCCTTTAAGCTTTTGATCTTTTGAATAGTTCTATTCCTCCAAAGTATTCTACTTCTGCAGAGTGCCCCAATATGTCTCTCTTGCAAATCACTCCGTTGGAATTTTGGGAAAAATAATGTAACAATGAATAACTTTATATTATTTAAATTTTTTTATGAAATCAGATTTCAAAAAATCCGTTGCTGCTCATTTTTAAATAAAAAAAAAAAAAAAAAAAAAAATTCGCATTTTTTTCATTTAATCCAAACATCAGTGTGTTTTATAGTAAAGAGCATTGACACTTTTACAAGTAAACCTCACTGAAATTCTAGGGCCGTTAAATTTTCTAAACACTCCGACATGATAGTTTTTTTTTTTTGAAATCTTGAAACATTGCAGCTAATATTTTAATTGAACAGTGTGGTTTGTATTTAAATTGATCGGTGTTGTATTTGTTATAAGAGCACCGACATGGTAGAATATGCTTTTACTTTCAAAATCCCAGAAACATGTGCAGATCGATGTTGTTTTTATTTAAATGCATCAGTGTTGTTTTTTGCAAGAGCGCTAATATGATATAATATTTCTCTATTTTCAAAAGCCGGAAATGAGTATGGTTATTATTTAAATGCTCCATTTCGGTTATTATTTAAACACATCGGTTCAGTTAGTTCTAATAAGAGTATCAATAGGGTTTAAAATCTATATGAATTTTATTTTCACATAAAATGGCATATTTATCTCAAGTTATACTTTAAGACACATCCACATGAGTTACAGTAGTTCATAATATACATTTTCAGCTTAAAGTTGCCTTATTCTTGAAGAATGGCTTTAAACTATATTGAAATTCAATTGTGGCTATATGGTTCTTGAAGTTAATTTTAGATATGTAAACAAAATTTTATTTCTGATTTTGCTCAAATGCAAGGAGAAAGTCTCACAATATCAAATGGCCAATTCTTCAAATTCAAGATCATTCCATATTCCTGATCAAATTCCTTTGTAGAGTTCTCCATTTCCATCTCTTGTAAGTTCATATTTTATTCATATTTCGATTATCTAATTGAATTTATTTTTAATCCATGCCAATTTGAATAAAAATGTATCCATATTTGCAAGATCCTTATTCATCGAGTTCAGATGTAGAAAATATTCCTCCATTTCAAAAAAGTTGAAAGCTCTTATCAAGAGTAGAATATTGCAAGTAGTTGGTAGATGAAAATGGATAGCCACTTCACCCTAGAAATTGGAACATGACATCCTCCAGCCACAATCTTGGATCAACGATGGTAATAATTATTTGGTATAATGTAATTTCAGAAAAAAATTGCATTGACATGCTTACTAATATAATTGATGTACTAATGCTCAATATTTTTTGAAATTAGGATTCTAATAATGATGAGCGACCCTCCTACCATTTTCTGGTGCACCCCACTACAATGTCAAATCGAGACAAGGTGCATTAAGAGAAAGAATCAGAGAGGAAGTGTACAAAGAATGGTTGAATCACCCACCTATTCAATTCCCACTACATCCAGATTAACCAATTAGGAATGACTATAGGAATAGTAGTTCTTCATCATAAGTTGGAAATGGAGGCAATAAAATAGAGGTTAGTATGGGTGATTACTTAGGAGATACAAATACTGTGGAGGAAATGTTTCTAGATGCATTCTAGAACAATGATCTAGGCAATGACGCTCTTATCAATGAAACCTTATTCTAAAGCCTAAAATGTGCTTCCACCACCCCTCTCTTTAGGCGTTGCGGCAAGTGAAAGTCTACTTAGCTAGGTACAACGATGTTACTATACAACTTGAAAGAAAAGTTTGGCATATCAAATGCATGTTTCTTGTTAATATTGAGGTAATTCACATGCATTATTGATCAAGTCCCTTATATTTTGATAAATATTGTCACACAATCAACATTAAAATGATTGATTTTATGAATGTTAAATATTGACATTGTACAGTTATATTCCCCACCAACTGTAGGTTATTCAAAGATAAGTTTTTTCCAAATGATAATGTTTTGTCGAGTAGCTACAAAGGGGTAAAGTAGTTGTTGAAAATGTTGGATGTTGAGTACATATCATATCATGCATGTCTGAATGATTGTATTCTATATAGAGGATAATATGTAGATAATGAGATATGTTTGAAATGTGGGCACGACAAGTATCGTACATAAAAACAAAATGTGTAGATACACATTGTCCTCCACATAAGATATTGAGGCACATGGTTATAATCTCGAGGATTCAAAGGATATTTTGTTGTAAAGAATTAGTTATGTTGGATGGATGACATGCTTCACATAGAAGTGAGTTAGGATTTATGGGAATTCCAACAGATTCAATATCCATGAAGCATATAGAGAATACATGGCTTGAAAAATTCAACGATTAAGTACGAATTTTTTGACTTAGCATAGCCATGGATGGCATCAACCCATATTCCCTCCTAAACACCAAATATTATGTATGCCATGTAGTAGTGATCAATAACAATACCCCCCAATGGTTTTCCGTGAAGAATGAACATCTTATGTTGGCTCTCATAGTCTGTGGTAGAAGAAAAGTGAGGAATATTCATGTTTACTTACAACCATTGGAAGATGAATTGAAGGAATTATGGGAAGGGATGCATGTGTACAATGTATTAAAACCCATAGCAATAAATATGAGCTTTACGTTGTATGGCATATGCACTTACACCATACATGATTAACCAAATATAGGAGTTTTCTCTCGTAAATTACATTTTTATTGATTTATTAATATATGTAACAATATTGTTTCACATATTAATTTAATCTGTTACAATTGTTTTGATCTTCTTAATCACTAACATGCCCTATATACAATAATTTGCAAGTATTGTAACAAAAGTGTATCATGGATGCAAATGTTGTGGACCTTCTCTAAAGACTAGGTGGTGCAACCACCGATCATAAAACCAATGTATGACTTCTCTAGGGTATTCCTCCTAGAAGAACACCCTTACAGAAGAGAAAAATTTACTTTCATTAGTAAATCAGTGAGAACCCAAAGGACTGCAATAATGATACCATCTAGATAAATTAGAGAATATGAGAGAGAGAAGGAGAAGTATTTTGCATAAATGTTATATTCAAATGGGGAGCCTATGTTTGATGATAAAAAAATCTTCAACATGTATGTTGAGAAATTTCCCATTGGGTTGAAAAGGAAATTTCTCTTTTATGAGCTCCCATATTGGGAGCGTCTTAAGATTTCCCACTTAATAGATCCGATTCATATATTTTAAAATGTTTTAGCTTCCTTATGGAGGAAAATATCATCGAAAGAAAATGACACATTAGTTATTAGGAGAGATCTTATTTCTTCATAAACTAAAAATAAACATTAGCCAAGACAATAAACTAGAGGAGAGGTTGGTCCCTCTTGGTTTTTCAAAGAAGGTGATGTCCCACGGATTTTAGAGAAATATTATCTTTCTTTGGAAAAGGAAGTTATAATGAGTGTGAGGGTTCCTTCTTCAAATGGGTCTTCACTACTATGTTGCTTCACTATGCACAACCATTTGTCGGGGTTGAAATTACATGATCATTTGAACCTTCCAAGAGTACGTATGTCATGATTCAATTATTTGTTATTATTTTTATGCAATAGGATAACTTATACTTAATTTCTGTATAATGTACTATGTACTGTGCAGTGTTATCCTCTGCTCATGCATGGGCGTGTGAACCATGACTTCCCCCAAGGCCTATGATGTGCCATACCTAAATTATAAGCATTTGTATGTTGGATCACATTAAAGGAGATTCATATGGAGACAATTTCATAGTGGCGTCAAGAGATAGCTGAGACTGTTTGTATGTTTGAGAAGGAACTGTTGACGAGTTTTGTGGACTTGCAGGTTCATCTTATAATTCACCGAGTAGATGAGGTTGAATTAGTTAAGGTGGTTTCTTGTCACTGGAGGTTATTCTTAGAGAGATAAATGAATAAAATGAAAGGTTTTGTATGATAAAGGGAAAAACTAGGGGGGCTTATTAAAGATGGGTATATATCGTATGATTCCTTCTATTATGCCAGTGATTATATCAAGTAGATTGAAAACACACCTGATGCAGAGATTTGGGATGAAGATAAAAGAGAATGAGAGCTTATCTGAACAAATGGAAAGAGGCACATGATAAAGGGTAATTGACTTATCATTTGTCAAATTTATACACGGTATCTACTCACATTGAACTTCATAGTGCATATTTTGATCTCGTATATGCTATATATGCTGGTTTGATTTAATCAACAAATTTAGAAATTTAAGCCATCAAAAAATTCATTTTTTACAATATGGAAGCAACACAACTGTGGGTTTCATTGTACGAGAAAAGGGGGAGGAAATGGGATAGTGACAAGAAAGAATTCAAATGGTATAATGTTAGAATAATGCCTTATCCCAATCATTTAAAAGAAAGTATGCCAATGACATGCCCTAACAATTGGGTTGTTGATCAAGTCAGAGAGAAATATGATGCATTTGATCATTACCCACATGCTAAAGAGGATGTGCTAAACATATGGATTTGGTGCAATGACTCAGTAATAGTCTCTTTCTATAATTTTTAACATCATAATGCACCTCTAAATTGTAACATCTATAATTGATATTTTTAACTATGTTCGGGTTATTAGACACATGCAACTATGATTTTTTCACATTTTATAGGTGCATTTGTTCACATCTATGTGGGAATATGGACATCATTTTCACATGGAGGATGTTGTTGATGGATGCATGACATAAGACTGTGGAGTGGAATTCAAGTTCGACCAATCTAGTCATGCTAACCATCATGATGAAAACCTAATACAAGGGATGTTAGGTTATGTTAGAAAGATACAAGAGATCATTCAAGTGGACTTCTCTTTGTTCCAATGTGTGATTTTTAGGTGCAAGTGGTGGGACACCTTTGATCGGAATAATGTAAAGTAAGATTGTGATAGTGGGATGATATCTATCAACTCTAGTAATATGTGGCATGAAGCTATGGTGCCATATGTTTTCCCAAAACATTACAACTTGGTGATTTTTTTACCCAAATGTGTTGGATAGGGATTGGTGGTTCATATTATGACACGACCTTAGGTAAAAACACATTTTTGAGAAAAACAACATTATCATGCCAAGCAAGGAAGATAACCAGGGTGACGGCAATAAAAAGTGATATGTACTTGTGTTATTTCATCATTTATACTATTGTTGTATGTTTTTATTTTCTTTATTTCACTAATTATACAGTTTTTTTTATTTTCCTTGTTGGCATTTTATATAATTGTAAGATTCACAAACATTTTTACATGTTTTTTTGTAGTGGAAACATTTTTACACTTAAAACTAAGTATTTCCAATTGTGTAATTTATAACTTAAAAATTAAAATTTTAACATGTTTGTTTAATATGTTTAAAGATAGTTTACATTAGGCTTCTTCTATAGGATTTGGATAGACATCATCATGAATAAAAATATTATAACTCTAAGCATGAAATATCAATTTATAACTATATTTTATTAATATATTAATCTAAAGATACTCATATTATCTCCTTTCTCAAATGTCACTGTGAGCATCAACCTAAAATAACTCACAAAGTGATAGCAAATGGACAAGGAAAATCATATCTTGCATATTTATATATATATATATATATATATATATATATACACTAAAAGGCCTATTACAACCAACGTCAAAGTTTTTTCAATAAATAGTAAAATAACCTCCCTTATTTTCACTATGCAGCATATCTCCATAATTATTGGTTTATTAATTAGTTCAAATGTTTTTTATTCTTGTTTATTTAAAAATCAATATAAATCATGTAGTGATAAATTAATCAAGACTTTAACAATGAAAAAATTGTGTATTAATATATAAGATTAAATTCTTGACATGACAAGGAAAGTTGTGTTTACTATATTTAAATTCCAGTTCTTGCAACATTATGTAAACTAAAAAGCAGTATTGTGCATGTATGAAATGTTGATTGCATCTTTTTATGGACCATATGAGAAACCAATGGGCTTACATGGATGCATGAGAAATTTTAATGTTTTCTTCATGGATAATGGAAGAGTTTTGACTTATCTTTTCAATGGTAATTATAAATAAAAGTTGAAGTAATAAATATGTTATGGCTAAGAAGTAAATGATAAATAATGTGATGGTGATTAAGAGGCATTTGTTTGACTTTCTAATAGACATGATGATGCATTTTTCTTTCCTATTTAGATTAAGTAAAATAAATAGCTATTTATATTTATTTATGACTAAATTATTTCAAGTAGACATGTCTGTATCATTATGAACATGATGTAATATTAGCTAGGAGAAATGTGAAAACATGAACCTTAGTTACTATCTCAAGATAATTATGTTGAACAAAATATTATAACTGAAAGCACGAGTTACCAATTTATAAATATTTTTTATTAATATATCAATCTAAATATCCTCATATTATCTCCTTTCTCAAATGAT
This sequence comes from Pinus taeda, assembly GCA_000404065.3. Lineage (NCBI taxonomy): Eukaryota > Viridiplantae > Streptophyta > Pinopsida > Pinales > Pinaceae > Pinus > Pinus taeda. The sequence goes on along the minus strand of APFE030612145.1, from coordinate 32,085 downwards.
AGTGTGAGTATCAATCTAAAATAACTCACAAAGTGATAGAAAATGGAGAAGGAAAATCATATGTGTGTTATATATGTGTACTAAAAGGACTACTACAACCACCATCAAAGTTTTTCAATAGAGTAAAATAACCTCCCTTATTTTCACTGTGCAACATCTCTCCATAAATATTAATGTAGTTTAAAACATGGTGTAGAATGTTTATGATAATAAGGATTCAAGGTCACAATCCTTCTCAAATAGGAAAATGAGAAGAATATAACCAAAATGAGAAAATTGTGAATTTAGATGGAAACATTCAAAATTTATTCTAGATTTAGATATTTATTCATTTATTAATCAATTCACATGTTTTTTCTTCTTGTTTATTTACAAATCAATATAAATCATGTAGTGATAAATCTATGAGGACTTCAACAAAGAAAAAATTGTGTATTAATATGTAAGATTAAATTCTTGACATGAGAGGTATAGTCATGTTTACTATATTTAGATTCCAGTTGTTGTAACATTATGTAAACTGAAAGGAGGACTTATGCATGTATAAAATATTGAAACATCTTTTTATGGACCATAAGAGAAACAAATGGGCTTATATGGATGGATGAGAGGTTTTAATTTTTTATTCATGGATAATGGAAGAGTTTTGACATTTCTTTTTAATGGTAATTAGAAATAAAGTTAAATTAATAAATATTTTATGGCTAAGAATTAAATGACAAATAATATGATGCTGATTAAGAGACATTTGTTTGACTTTCTAAGAGACTTTGTCATGCATTTTCCTTTCCTATTTAGATTATGTAAATCAAATATCTATTTTTGTTTATTTATAACTAAATTGTTTAAAGTAGACATGCCTTTATCATTGTGAACATGATGTAATGTTAGCTAGGATAAATGTGAAAACGTGAATTTTAGTGACTATCTCATGAAAAGTATGTGGAAAAAGTAATATTTAATGAGTTGTTCATTAAGAAATAATCAAATATATTATTTGTCAAAAGTTAAATCTAATATAGTATGATCTTCGTATTATTTAACTCATATTTATTAATAAAAAATAAAGTTAATTTTAAACCACAATAGCAACTAAAGAACCAAAATAGCACAAAAATGATGTACATGTCAAAATATTTAATCTCTTTTAGTGATTGATAAATCTGTGATTACATTGAATCTATAGTTGTTTTCTATCTCTATATATAGATCGAGCATAGTGTAATTTTTCATTGTTTAAATTGTATTTTTTTAATAATTTATTATTATTTTATATTAAAAATTGAATGAGTTACACATTTTCATCTTATTAAGAACCAACTAAAATATTTTGCCTTAAATTATTTTGTCCTTGTGATCATTGAAATATTTTACTAAATAGGTTACAATGAATATGAATGAACTATCTAAGAAATAGAAAAATGTTTATGTTAATTTACATTTATAGTTTCTACCATACTAAATTTTGTAATTTATAAAAAAATAATTGCATTTTTCTAAATTAAGTTGTTTTGCATGTAATTTCATATATAAAATTTTGATATAAGTTCACCAATACATAATCTATAATAAATATTATTTCATAAAATTAAACATCATGATGATAAACATCAAACAAACATAAACATAAACATAATCTAAGATACATATTCAAATTCACTACCACCATCTAATTATACACACCTCTAACACATATAAACGTCACTAGCTAGTACACAAATCAAATAATCTAATAGGGCATCACCATCGTGATCACATCTGACAAAACACAAGCATTGTAATCTAACATAATCACCACACATATCCTCAAATTTATATACATATCATGTCAAATAACTATTATCACATACATATCTATATATAAGCATATTAACTGAACATATCTAACATGACCTAATAATATAGACATCAGAACAAACATGTAAATTAAGTACATAAACATGAATAAAAAAATGCACCATATATATATATATATATATAGACACACACACACACACAAATAAGTCAAACAATTGCATTAAGTCAAATAATTACTATTGAATATCTGATACAACATACGTAGTAGTGGTCGCCTGGTCTATAGCAGAAGACGATGCATGGCTAAGTATTGCCTCAATAGTTTAACTATGAGGTGGAGGAGAAGGTGGTTGGTCTCCTAAATTAAGAGAAATATGAGGCATATCCACTAGTATTGGGACGTGATCATCAGACAAATCATGGGGATGTGTACTACCAGAAGGATCACTGATACCCTGACCATGATCTGATGGGGTATTACTACCAGAAGCATGATCACCACCCTCATCAACATGATTCGACAGGTTAGCATTATTTGAAGGTTCATGCGATGTATCTGCTACATGCCCCACATCCCTCCTCGCTACTAGTAGCCTGGTCGATCTAATGATATGACACATCACGTGAACAATCCCTCAAGAGATCTAGGAGCCTAGGATCCTTGATTTCTTGAACCCTCATAGCGCAGACTCCCTCCACAACCAAAACTATATATAGTTAGTTGGAATAGTCCATCCTAAATTTGAGACCAACCTTGTGGGCCTAGATGTCCACGAACCTTTGTATCTAAGGATGTGCCTCACTCTTTTAGGCCTTTCCCATCTATGCATTTTATCCCTCCAGTGGGGGAGGAATCTCATTCCCAATGAATGTGTCGATGTCTACAAAATATATAGTACACAACAATAACTAGACAATTTCATTAAACAATTTAATAAAATAAGTTAAAGTGTAGGAATTTACAGGGTAAGTTCATTAGATAGAACACCAAAGGACACCACCCACAAATAGATCGCATATCAATACACTAGTATTCTTGATGTAGTTAAAACCCTCAAAGAGGGAAATAGTCTATGGCTTGGGCTAACATGACCACTTCAAGAAATTTATTAATAAAATAAATAAAATTTAGATAAGCTTCTTTCATGAACGGTCCCACTACAAATGACCCTCCATGCTCTTTAAATAGAGATCATGGACCAATCGAGTGTTAAGCCACATATAAAGTGTCAATAATACCAAGGAGAGAATGAATCGTCGGATCACTTCATGTCTAGAACATATCGTGACCATCATATTGTAAGTTACAAATGTACATAGTAAAGAAACATACTTATACTTAACTATTTCCTATCTGTCGAAATATCCGAACCTCCCCCCTTAAGAAAAACTTGGGATAGAATTGAAGGATGTATAAATATGACATAATAGGAGAAGGAATGAGGCATTAGAGTCTATCTCCCCTTAGTGATAACTTCCTAAACTCCAACCATAAATCGAAGTTTAGTAAAATTCGCCTCTACGAGAGCCTTTGTAAAGATGTTTGTAACTTGATCATCGGTTGAACAATATTGCACTTTAAGAACATGGTCATGAATGAGCTTTCTGATGAAGTGCCTGTGTAGTTCAATGTATTTAATTCACTGATGTTGGACTGGATCTTTGCATAGTTGAATGGAACTTTTATTATCACACCAAAGTGTAGTCAGATGATGTTGCTAAAAACCAAACTCTAACAGGATCTGACGAAACCACAGGTCTTCCTTACTAACTTCTACGGTGCCATGATACTCTACTTTTGCTGAAGAAAGAGAAATGGAACTTTGTTTCTTGCAAGCCCATGTAATAGGTCCAGAACCAAGAGTGAAGACATAACCTGCAGTAGACTTCCGATCATCAGGGTCACCATCCCAATCGGAATTAGTGAAACCAACCAATAGAGGAGATGATTCTGCACTGTAATGAATCCCAAACTAAAATGTTCCTCGAACATAACAAAGTATTCTTTTAGTTTCTTTCCAATGACTTTCATGTGTGTTTTGTATAAACCGAGAAATAAGGCCAACAACAAAGGAAAGGTCAGGCTAGGTATGGGTTAGATACAATTATTTTCGTACAAGATGATGGTATAAGGTAGCATCAACTTCAGGGGAAGTACAAGTGACTGAAAGTTTGGCTCCAGACTGAAAGGGAGAAGGGGATGGCTTACAGTCTTCCATGTGAAAGTGGTGTAGAATATCACATGCATACTTGGACTAGGAAAGGGAAATACCTTCCTTGGATTGCAATATTTGAAGACCGAGAAAATAATGCAAGTGTCCTAAGTCTGTCATTTCAAAATTATTTTTAAGGCTGGGCTTCACATGGTTTATAAGGTTGGGATCACTACCAGTAAGGATAAGATCATCAACATCAAGAACAAGAATGATAAGAGACTTACCCACTTTCTTTATGTAGACAGTATTGTTAGAATGGCACCTAGGAAAGCTAGTATCTAAAAGAAAGTTATCCATTTTGGCATACCAAGCCCGAGGGGCTTGCTTGAGACCATAAAGGGGTTTCTTAAGCTGACATACAAAGTTAGAGTCTATAAATCCAGTATGTTGTTCCATATAGATTTCTTCATGCAAGTCCCCATGCAAGAAGGCAGATTTAACATCCATCTGATGGACTTCCCATTTGAAGGAGGAAGCAAAGGAAAGAACAAGGCATATAGAGTTCATTTTGGAAACAGGGGATAAGGTTTTAGTATAGTCAATGCCTTCAACTTGTGAGAAAACCTTAGAAGCAAGACAAGCTTTATGTTTATCAACTTTTCCATCTGGTCCACACTTGGTTCTATAAATCCATTTTCATCTAACAAGTTTTCATACGTTTGGAAGAGGAACAAGATCACATGTACCATTTGCCAATAATGAATGATATTCTTCATTCATAGTTGTGTTCCAATCTGGATGGCTTGAAGCTTTTGCAAAGGTGTTAGGATTATAATTCGCTGAAGCTTGAGCAAGTAAAGAAAAGGCTCTATCAAACTGAGAAAGTGTATGTCGTTGATCTATAGGATCACCTACAAGAGCACCTGTTACATCCCGAGTAGCATGGACCCATTTTGGAAGCTAAGGAGCTGAAGGAGGATCCTAAGAAGGTGGGGGAGGATTGTCATTCTCACTGTCATCATCTAAAGAATAAATATTTTCGGAAGTAGAAGGGATAGAGAGAGGTGTCACATCTATTGAACTAGGCTCGTAGGCCGATATATTTTCAACAAAATTTACATCTCTTCTAATGATAACATTTTTTGACTTAAGTGGAATAAGTCTATATCCTTTGAAATCTTCAGAATATCCAACAAAATTACATTTTTCACTGTTAGGTTCTCAAGCTTTATGTTTCTCATCTGGAATACAGGCCCATGCTTCACTTACAAAAACACGAAAGTGACTTACATCTAGTTTAATTGAGGTCCATGCTTCTTCTAGAGTGATATTCTTTAAAACCTTAGTAGGAGTGTGATTTACTATGTAATTTGCATAGTTAATTGCTTTTGCCCAAAAATTAAGACTAAGTCCTTTAGATTGAAGCATACATTTAGCCATTTCCTTTAAGGTTCGATTCTTCCTTTCAGCTACACCATTTTGTTGTGGAGTATATGGAACAATATGTTGCATTTGAATTCCATTCTCAGTGCAAAAGTTGATGAATTTGTTGTTAACATATTCTTCGCCATTATCATATCTTAGTTTAAGAATTTGATGTCCAGATTATTTCTCAACAAAGGCCTTAAAAGCCAAGAACATGTTAAATACTTCAGTCTTGAGTTTTAAGAAGCATGCTTAAGTGCATTTGGAGAAATCATCAATGGAAGTTAAGAAATACTTGTAGCCAGAGAATGAAACAACTGGAAGTGGACCACATAAACCACTATGCACATCCTGTAAAGGGGCTAAGGTGTGCCAAGAGGCACATTTTTCAAAACTATTGTAATGATGTTTTCTGAGTACACATCCGGAACAAACACCATTTCTGCAAGATACCATAGGAAGACCTATCACCATATTTTCTTTACATATATTTGGAAGGGAGCGATAGTTTAAGTGACCAAATCGTTCATCCCAAAGTTTTCTCACTTCATCTTTATGAGCAACAAATATCGAGGGAAGTGTTGATGACCTAAAGTTATTAAACTTATACAACCTTGTAGAATCATCAACAATGTCAGTAGCTAAAATCTCTTTAGAATCTCTTAGGTCCTTAATTACAACATTGTGAGGTGAAAATTCAACGGTTTCACCTTCACCTGAATGAGTTATCTGATATATAAATACAAGGTGGCAGGATAAGGTTGGAACACATAATACATCATTACATTGACCATTGTCTAGATGAACATTTCGATTCCCTACAACACTAAAAGATCTATCATCACCAACATATACGTTTTTAGTGTTACAATCATTTAAAGAAGAAAACATGGCTTTGTTTTTTGCCATGTGATAGGAAGCTCCAAAATCAATGAGCCACTCATGAGAGTGAGAATAAGAAGACACATTTAGTGCATAACCAGATCGAGATGCTTGATAACCACATGCAAAAAGTGTTATTCCTGAAGATGAATTTGAAGTTCAAAAGTGCTCCAAATGGATGTTATGCTTCTTCATTGCTACTTCCAAGCCTTCCATCTTCTTAAATCATTTGGATTCTAAGTGAAGCTGAGCGGACTGCGAAGTTTTTCTTTAAGAACATAGTGAAGTATTGGGGGATGCCATTGAGCATCCTGTTGGATAGAGATCCGCGTTTTATAGGCAGATTTTGGACCACATTGTTCAAGTTAGTCACGATAGAGTTGTTGATGAGTTCGAGTTACCATCCGTAGACAGATGGACAGACCGAGAGGATCAATGCATTGCTGGAGGATTACTTGAGACATTATGTGACGGTTGATCAGAAGAATTGGCCTGAACTCTTGGATATTGCTCAGTTTAGCATTCAAAATAGTTCCGCAACGAGGTATAGTCCATTTGAGTTGGTGAATGCACAGATGTCGGTTGCACTGCATATTGTAGTAATATGAGGGTTTTTGAGAAGTCCTCATGCGAAAAAGTTCATGAAGGCTTGGGATGAGACCTTGGAGTTGACACGGTTGCACTTGCACGAAGCTGCAAGGAGAATGAAGAAATGGGCTGATCGAGGAAGACAGGATGTGCACTTCAGTGTGGGAGATATGGTGTTTCTCAGGATTACCGGGGAGCAATTTCAGCCAGCCAAGGGGACTGCAAGCAAACTGACATTGAGGTATGAGGGACCATTCTGAGTGAAGAAGAGAGTGGGGGAAGTTGCTTATGAGTTGGAGCTTCCACACCATATGCACATGAAGCATCCAGTTTTTCACATGAGTCAGTTGAAGAGATGCAGACTTGATGCTGATCATCCAGAGAGAGTTGAACCGACGAGAGGTCCAGCCGGGATTGTGGACAAGCCAGGACTGGAGTTGGATAAGATTTTGAGCTACAAAACTACAGGGATTAGTTGCCACATGAAACGGGAGTATCTTGTCAGATGGAAGAATGCACCAGAGGAAGAGAGCTGGGAATCGGAGGACTCACTTTGGAGATGGGAGAAGAAGATTGCGAAGTATGAACGGAAAATACTAAGGTAGTCGGGATTGTTGAGGGCAACAATGATTTCGAGTGGGGGAGGATGTAATGCCCTGTGGTTGATATCAACGACGCGCGCGCTCCACCTGCTCCATGAAAGCAACTAAGGCATGACAGAACTGCGTGGGCGACCAAGGATGAAATGCATAGGCATAGGCGATGTTGGTGCTCCATAGTTTATAAGGATGAATCGAGGGGAGCTCATTCACAAGCCGACTGTGGAGGCGTTAAGCAAACGAAGGAGGATTGTGGGGCGGTCCCGCGCCATGGGCAGGCCGACCCAACAAAGGCGCTCGAATTGTTTGGTAGACGCATGGTTGGTGGAATAAACGGAGGGTCAGCGAAGCGTTCGGCCTCTCCACATGATGGCATATAAACTTGCGATGAGGACTTGGGATTTGGACACCAAGCGTTCACTCTTCAACACACGAGCTAGAGGTGTGAAGGAGAAGGAGTAGGAACAACCGCAAAGGCGTAGGTCTATGCACCCACTTGCCGGGAAGCCTACACGAAGTTTGCATGGAAGTTGTATTCGGTTGAGGCGCGGGTGGAGGGCGTTCTAAGGTGCCCGCCCGCCGGAACGTTGAACGAGTTTTGGGTTGTGTTGGGTGTGGGTTGTCCATGGGCGCACTCGCCCGTTCTGGCAAAGAAAACTTGTGTTGTATTTTGGTTAAGTCGTGGTGAGACCACCGTAAGTTCTTGCACAGGGGGGCGCCCGACTTGGGTGTAAACACCGGTGGAGTTAAGCTCCCGGCCAATTGTAAAACTTCTCATATATAATAAGAGAATTCTCTTACATATGAATGTGTTTACGCTGCTGTTCTATCATATTGTTATATTGATGGTTTCTGCACATTAATATGTTATTCATGCTTAATGATAAATGTTAAGGCGTAGTTCATAAAGTGAGATAACAATGAAAGATGTTGGTTACTTAGCAAGAAACAAATATGTCTTTGCCAGGAATGAGCAAAGTGCCCGCTGATGATGATGAGAAGTCAATAAAAGTGGCTCTGATAGCAGGAGTAACAGGCCTAGTGGGGACTGCTCTTGCAGAGATTCTGGTGAAGGCCAGATGGAAAGTATATGGAATTGCACACCTTCCTCTGCAACATCACTGCTTTGTAGAAAAAGTCACTCACAAAATCCAATTCATACCTTCTGATTTGGCAGACAGAGATGAGACGCTTGCCAAAATCTCCCTTCTTTCAGACGTAACCCATGTCTTCTGGGTCACCTGGGCCGCCCATTTCGCAGACGATTCGATCAAGCATTATCAAGAACATCGCGACATGTTTTGCAATGCACTAGATGCTCTGTTACCCGTTGCCCGAGGCCTCAAGCGCATTTGCCTGCAGAGGGGAACAAAGCATTATCATGCCCTCGGCTTCCCGCCGCCCGGGCTGCAGGAGCTTCCTCTGAGAGAAGATACCCCTCGTCTGCCAAACGCTTATAATTTCTATTATGCCCTCGAGGATGTGCTCTTGCAAAGTGCCAAGAGGAAAGAGGGCCAGCTAACCTGGTCTGTGCACCGCCCAGGCATCATTTTCGGCCAATCCGCCCGATCTTTCATCAATGTGACCGGGAACCTGGCGGTTTACGCTACACTCTGCAAGTTTCTTGGGTTACGCTTAATTTTCCCGGGCAGCCGGGCCTGCTGGGAAGAGGCGTACACGGATGCCTCCGTTGCGGAGCAGCAAGTGTGGGCTGCCATTGACGTTAGAGCTCGGAATCAGGCGTTTCAATACTGTCAACGGAGATGCCTTCACCTGGAAGCAGCTGTGGCCTGTTTTGGCTGCCAAATTTGGAGTCCAACTGCCCCCGCTTCCGGACATGGTCGACGAATCTGTAAGTGTTGTCGAGATTATGTGTGATAAGGGGCCTGTGTGGGATGAGATTGTTCGTGTTAATTTTCTGTGCCCAACTAGAATGCAGGATCTGGCAGATTGGCGGTTTCTGGACGTCATTTTGAAATTTCAGTTCAAGATTTTGGCGAGCACCGAGAAATGCAGAGAACATGGATTTTACAGTACGGAGGATACTGAATCCTCTAGTGGCTACTGGATTGACAAGATGAGGCATGGGAGGCTCATTCCATGAGAAATTGGAACGATGGGCATCGTGATTTATTGAATATTGTTTGCTAATTTATGTATACCACGAATTGAGTACGTACTGTACAGAAATACAATAAATTATAAACGTCCATCTATGTGAGTGGCCGGTCAGGTCAGCTCTGATGCAATTCGCCGTTTGGAGAACTTCATTGAATATTGTTGTTCACTATCGTCCACGTAAAGGCAGATAGTAAGTCAGCAGAGTACGGTATTGGTCATCCGATTCTGCTTATCCGTTAAGAAAACACTTTTTATCACAATTTGCATATACTTGTCCAGTATGTATCATCGCAGTGGTCTATAATGAGATTTTTTTGAAAGCTTTTTTTTGGTTAAAATTGGGTAGCAATTTTTTTGGAATCGCAAGTTTGATTGCTAGTTTCTGTATAATCAAAGAGTCCCAAGGGTTTTTCAGGGTGCTGAATCCAAATATGCAGTTAAAAAATCATTTTAACTGCAACAAATCAAGATTTAACCTCAATTTCTTCCACCAGATTCTGTCATCGGAATCTCCAAAAAATCGCATTCAGTCAAAAAATTTGGAAGAAACAGTGAAAAACTGTCATAAGGATAGGTAGATATCTCGTAGATCGGTCAAATTCTTTTGGCGAAAGCCATCGAAAGCTGTCACAAGAATAGGCAGATATACAAGTCGCTATTCAAGTTGTAAAAGCAGAATCTCATATAATGTGCCTATGTAACAAAAGAACCTACAAAGTGTTCTTATAGTCTGTTATATACATACATTTTAAAATAAATTCTATAGCAAAGGTGCTTATAGACCACTATGAATGAAAGGTCATGGTTTACGATAGTATAACTTTGAGACTCCAAAATCCAGACATTTTAAAATAAATTCTAAAGCAACGGTGGTCGTGCTTATAGACCACTCTGAATGGTCATGGTTTATGATAGTATAACTTTGTGACTCCAAAATCCAGAGATTTTAAAATAAATTCTATAGCAAAAGTGCTTTTGTTATAGACCACTAGGAATGAAAGGTCATGGTTTAGGATAGTATAACTTTGAGACTCCAAAATCATCTGGATCTTATTCAACCTTAGCATTAGGCTCCCTTCATGGTCGGAATCTATAACTGTGTGACTCCAAAATCATCCGGATCCAGATCTTATTTAACTTACCTCTAAGCCCCTAGGGAGAGTATGTTTAGGTGTTAAGAAATCATGGAGGAATAATTCATTTAAAAGATTTGTATGTGCAATGTAATAATTTATTTAAAACATTAAATGATTTAGAGTGAGGTAATTTATTTAAAATATTTATGAACCTAGATTTAACATGAGAGATGAAAAATTATAAAAATGTTAAATAAATCTTTTAAATGAATCATCTAAATGAGTTATCTTATTCATAAGAAGAAAAATCCCGAAATTGTGACATTTAATTTCACGAGTCACCTAATTGGTAATCAACATCGAGTCTTTAGAAATTTGCAAGTTGTGACATCCAATTCCACCAATCAGCGAATTGTGACTCAATATCGAGTCTCTAGAAATTTGCAAGGAGTAAACACCATATTTAAAGGAAAAAAAAAGGAGCTTCAAAGCCATTAATTTTGTGAACTTGTTTGAATCCTTACCTAGTCCCTTTTTGATATGCAAATAATGTGACTTTGTCAAAAAAAATACAATCCCACCTCCCCACAAAATCTAGGCTCACCCTAGGCTGCCTCATCAGAAAAAGCCCACTGCATAAACTTATCAATTCAAGATTGTGTGAAAGTCTTTACTAATACAAATTATTTGGGGCTTCGAAAATAGTGTAATATACCAAGTGATTGAGTTGTTGTGATCTCCCATAACATTAAACCATCATTAAAATTTTCTTTATTCCTAACAGGCCATATACCTCCTTATACCCTCCTTATACTTCGACCAACTAAGAAAGGTACCATTTTGAAGGAGCTCACCCCTCTACGAGAACACCATTCAAACCATGCACCCAATAGATCCTCTCCTTGCCAGTAGTAGTCCTGTCAATGTTTTATGTAAGGGAAAGGAATCGGTGTATGCTTGGCATATTTCTCCGCATCTATAAAACAATAAAACATATAATTTTTTTTGGGTGGTTTGAATTATACATTATTCATATAAACCTAATTTTTTTTGTGGTATGAATTATTTATTATTAATAATGGGTTAAAGATTATCTTTCTTAACCTCATTAATCGGTGTGTAAAGATTATGGTTATTAGTAAGTTTGAGAATAAATTGATAATATATAATTACTTGAATGATTGTGAAGTGTGATGTAAAATTGTTTTTCTTAGTTAAAAAAGAAATAAGTTAATGACCCGATTAGAGACATTTGATCAGAATGTTTTATATAAATTACCAAAAAAATTATATTGGTGGATAGCAATAAATAATAGTCATCCCTATTATTAAATGAACTACTGAATTATAATAATGATAAAAAGTATAACAAACAAATTGAAACATAAATTTATTTTACTCGTCATTTAAATAAAAATATATTTTCTTAAAAATTAAAATATTTTAAAGTTCGTTTTAGTAATAATGAATATTTATATTTATTATTATTATCCATTTTAAGTTCACAAGCAAGCGAAACACCAAAATAGTGTATGAGACCCGTTGTTGTGTGGACAAGGGACCCACCTCCACACAAAATTCGACTGCTAAGTCTATAAAGGCATACATAGGAGGAAACACATGCTCTAACCATTAGACTCTCTCTCTCTCTCTCTCTTTATATATATATATATATATATTATATATATATATATAATATATTCAAAACACTATTTTAATATTGCTCACTTTTTAATGATTAATTTTCAATTTTTTTAAAGGGTGCATATGATACTATATTGATGAAAACAAGGAGACCCCCTTGATGAAAACGAATTCTGGGTCTCTTCGTTTTCAATATTTTTTTTACAACTCATTTCTCAGGCCTGTGGGTTATGGGCCCAAGAAGCCTATCAGCGATGCTACTCTTCATTCCCGAGTCAAACTTCTCGAAACCCTAGTCTCTAGTAACCTGAACATCCGGAACTTCTCTGGTAGACCTTGGGCCAAGTACACCCTTGTCATCATAGTCATCGTCGTTGCCCCTTCTTGCCTTGCCTGAACTGGTCGTTTTCTTTTTGCCACTTCCCCGCTCTGAACCACTCTTCCTCCTAGTTCCCGATTGCCCCTCCTCAGACTCGTCTGGATTGCTCCGCCTCCTGGACCTGCCTGACCGATGCCTTCGGCGTTCCGAAACCTCCCAATCTTCATCTTCGCAATCTCTATCCCGATCATGGGGTGACTCTGGGCTCTCCATAGTGCGTCACACGGGCAGTTTCAGAGGTCCCGCTCGCTGGCTGTAGATATTTTCCACAACATTGGCGGACTTCACAAAACGCCAACAATTCGAACAAAAATAATAATAAAGAAAAACACAGAGACTCGTTCCCGGACTAGCGAACAACCTTCATTATTATGTTGAGACAGAATCGGTGTCAAATCGATACATGCAACCATCACAACGCATCTCTGTATTCAACAAAAATTATAAAGTAATTCAACGCATATAGCTCGGCTCTCGAACCAGACATTGGAGAATCGCACTCAAAACAATAATTATAGAATACGCTGCCTACACAATTAATAATGCAAAGTCTTATCTATATATGCTGTTAAACAATAAAACTCTCTGCGCTCGTCAATTCATCGATTCAAATTAACATAAAAACTTCTACGGCATGAATTCATAACCAGGTACTGTTGCCCTGCGCTTTTAACATAAATCATCATTGAATTTGTTAATTTGAATGTCAAACATAACCCGTTCCATTGATTTAACTCCTCACTACTACGCGGTCAAAGACTGTGTATTACCCTTTCAAACAGAATCGATACAATTTCTATTATTTACAAACTCAGTTTACAGTTTTAAGGCATTTCAGCCTTAATCTAGATTTCTCCGGCAACTACATTTTTGCCTCTCTCATATGCATAGGTTTCTTTCCTCTCTCTTTTTCCTTTTTCTTCACTCCTGAATTTTTAAGTTCTTGTTATACATATATTCAGATACATTCAGTTTTAACTGATTTTTCTAACTAAAATTAGTTCATTAACCGAATCTTGCTCAAGGTTGGCCTGGCTGTCCATGTGGTCATCCACATGTCTTCTTCTTCTAATTTTTTTTCGTTGAGGTGTCCGGATGCTCCTGCATCATATATACATTTTTTAATATTCTTCAAAATTTATTATGAAAAGCTCAATTTCCTTGGTCATAGAGGATAATATGACAATGTAATATCTCTTCTATGATCTTAAATATTGTTAAGATTAACGAAAATCAATAATTATATGTTTTAACAAATAGTTACCATTCAGTTTGCAACCACTAATTGTTTTCATGTTTTCTTGGATTGATACCAGAGGTGAATGGAGGTGAATGTGGATAGGCAACAGGGAAAAAAAGAGAGGAGGGATGCATATCTGGGAAAAGATGAAATTGGTTACCAGAAGAAGAACAAGGGAGATAGATCGATTAATTATTAATTAGATGCATACTTGTAGCTTGTAGGTTTTTGAGAATCTAGCAATGTATGGTGCTTTAAAGAAGCTCTAGTATTGCGAAAGTCTTGTATATGTATTTTTAGATACCAAGGAACCTGATATTAAAGAGTTAGGATTGAAATCTTCGATTTAAGTGGAAGTATTGTCTACCGGGGTTTTTTTGGTGATTAAGTGTTCAGTGTGGGCAATGGGTTGAGTGTTGGATATGTTCCTCAACATGAGGGCTAACCAGTGAGTAGCGAGAACCTAAACTGGGCATCCATTTCCTATGTTAAATTATTTTTTCTTGTTACTCATTTGTTCTAGATGGAGTGAAGGACAAGTGGGGTTGCTCACCATCATATTTGGAAACAATTGCAAAGGAGTGAGGTTGGTACCCATGTGTATGAATTTAATGTGTTATTGAACAAAAAATGAAAATTAAATGTGAATTTATTATGTTAGTGATGGTCTCCATTTGTAGATGGTGTTGTTGGTAGTTTTGTGTATGATCTTGGTTGAGCCTAATGCTATTTATGACAGGGGAGAATAAATCCTTGTAGCTCTGTTCTGTTTTAGTTAGTTTCTTGGATAGCAAATTACCTAGAAATTTGACAATTTTTGAGTTTTTGTAGTACTCACTAGTTAGCTTGTAGCTAACAGTGGCTATTACAGTATCTATGTTAATGGGGTTGTCTTGTTGTGATTCTCCTTCTCTTCATTTATTATGTGTTTCTTTTTATGAGGATGAGTAATGGAGGTGTATATTGAAATGGAATACATATTACTGCCAAGATAGTCCTATTACCGAAGCCCAACTATTATGTTAGCTTCTTTTGGAATAAGATCATGTATACGCATGGAAGATTTTTGTTATCCTTCACTTTAAAAGAATATATATTCGGATGCACGAAGATCATAACTGATGTGTTAGTTTCCTTTGAAGGAAGGTCTAGACAGTTGTAGTGATTTGTCTTGCAAGAACATGTTCTTATGCAAGGGGAATAATAGTTAATGTGGTATTTTTTTATAGACATGCATGAATGGCTATATGCTTATAACTAATGTATATGAAGTGTTGTTAAAAGTATTATGTCTTGATATTTTGTTTGCATTTCATGAATGTACATGAATAGATGGTGAAGCACCACTAGTATAGATTGATGACTTGGTTTGATTAACATTTGATTTAAACATGATATTAAAAGTTGCTAATAGTAGTAGTTGTAGGAAGAGGTTGTAACATATAAAGCTGGATTATGTTTACTGTTATGGTAGGAAATAAGTTATTTGTCTATGCAGATTGAAAGAATGTCTATTGCTAAATAATCCACTGATGGGAAGAACTATACCCTAAAGACACAATGCTCAAATGTTTGTGGGTAAATGATTTCATGATGATTGTAATAGTTTATAACAAGTTATGTTGTTTTGAGACGATATTCTTTGTAATATTTTATGATAATGGCCAAGGGATGAACTCTCTTATAACCATTAAGTAAGGTGTGAACACCCTCATGAGCATTTAATAATAAAATTAAATGTTTGTTGGTTTTCAACCTACTGGGTTTCTAGGATATATTAGTGTTCAATTATGTGATTGCCTATTGTGCATGTTTGATGATGATGATTCCTTGCATGACATGGTGATTATATTAATAATAATAATAATAATAATATCCATTTTTAAGGTCACAGCCAAGCCAGACACCAAATTGGTGTATGAGACCCCCTTGTTTGTGGGACAAGGGACCCACTTCTGCGCAGCGATTTGACTGCTAAGTCTACGAAGGCATACATACTCTACCGTCCTCTGGTTTTGAACCTGTGACCTCTTAGGAGGAAACACATGCTCTTAACCATTAGGCCCACTCATACCTCATTATGAAGTATGTGGTTAATTAACCTAGTTAAAAGAAGAATGGAAATGATACAAGGCCACCTCATAAAATTTATGATAATATGCTACAACAATAGCAACCTTAGAAAGTTTATGATAATATGCAACAACAATAGGAGTTAATGATTATATGACTTACTATTCTTTACTAAAAATTACTTTATGTAATAATGACAATTTATCTAATTAACCTTAAAAAATATGAAAAGTAATTTAAAAATTACACATTGACCAATGCTGTAAAGAAACTCTAATTTTCATGTGTGATTACCCAAGATATTACAACCAATTTCAACATGATCATTTTTCATATAAACATTAAAAAAAACATGAATGAAGTTCCAAGGAGATATATGATGGTATATACATTTTTAATATTCACTAAATTTATTATCGAAAGCTCAATTTTCTTTGTCACATAGGATAGAGATATTGTTAAAACATATTAACAATATTGTTAAAATAATAATGATTATATAATTATATTTATTTTAAAAATATAATTTTAAAATTAATAAAAAAATGTTTTTTATATAAAAAAAATATATTATATATAATAATTAATATTACTATCTATCAATTTTCTTTGTCACATAGGATAGAGATATTGTTAAAACATATTAACAATATTGTTAAAATAATAATTATTATATAATTATATTTATTTTCAAATATAATTTAAAAATTAATAAAAAATGTTTTTATATTAAAAAATATATTATATATAATAATTAATATTAATATCTATTTATTATATTATATATAATACATTTGCATTTTTTTTAATAAAAATTGAGTCAATATGAAATTAATTTTTACATTAACAAATCATTGTAATCTTACAAACAATTTTCCTATTCGAATAAATAATTATAATAATAATGTCAATAGTAATGCTATATATATAATTGAATATGAATATAAACCAATGCTTATATGTATGAACTGGAGAGATTTAATGTGTTTACAAAAATAATAAAATTATTATATAAAAAAAATAGATTTACACAGATATAAATAATATAAATGTGTTATTAGTGTATAGATTATAATAATGATGGTGGTTATTAACATTCAAAAAAACCATTTTTGATTTATTAGACTTTACGAAAAGGTAAGAAATTATAGGGTTTGCCCTAATTTTTTTTGTGTTAAATAAACTCTAAGAGAAGCATTATTACATCGCTATATATTTTATGACTTAAAGGTTAAAAGATAAAATTTAATGTAGGTGTAGTTAAAATAGTATATGAGAAAGTGATTTTATCTTTGACCATTTCAATGTCATAGAGGTAACAAAGTTTATCTATCCATGAGTTTTAGGAATTGTCCAACGTGGGATTGGATTAAAGATATCATGAAAGTTCGTTTTTACTTTAATTTCCTAAGTTAATTAAATTAAAGTGATATTTTTTATTTTGGATATTCTATATTATGTTTGATTTTTTTTATAGTGTTTTAATTTTTTTTTTAATTTTTAATTTTTTTTGGTGTATTTTAATTTTTAATAGTATTTTAATTTTTCCTTAATTTCTAATTTTTTTGTTGCATTCTAATTTTTTATTAAATTTAAATGTATTATAATTTTTTATATTACATTGATCAATGTAAGTTATAATATTTAATTTTGGAAAACAAATATTGTTTTTCAATATTATTGCAAAAATTGTTTTCAAACATTTGATTCGACCATAATTTGAAGGCCTTATTGTAAGTGTTGCACCATGAGGATATTAATTGCCTTGGATTTTTCTACCATAATTTTTGGATGTGGTTGCAATATTTATGCCATGAATTTTATATATTTGTGGAGTGATTTTTCATTATTAAGCTTCATAGAACAACCAAAATTAAAATATTTGAAAATAGCTCTTAGTCACATAAATATAATATTTACCATCAACCCACCATATTTTAAGTAGATGTTTGCATAAAAATTGATAGGAACATGATATAAATAAATATACTTACTAGGAGTTACTACACACCATTAATTATGTGTTCTTTAGCACTTTAATAAGTAGGAATCAAAATGCAAGTGTGCAGACTTACTTTTGGTATTACCCACCAAAATTTATGCAAGTCCTTGCCCCTTGGTTGGAAATTAATTTTTCCATTTCATATATCAATTTGCAATTTTTATGAAAGCATAATTTCCACATAAGTGGTAGGGAATAATCTTCCTTGCAACACTTATTTTACTGACATACTCTTTAAAACCCCAATGATTTAGACAATTAACATTTTTATAGCAACCTTACTTCAATGGTACTTGGTTTTTACTAAAATTTGCAGAAATATTAGGAAGTCTCTTGTATTCCATGTTTTTATATTGTTATTGTACATTGGGTACCTATTCATAGTTATACTCTTAATGAGGGAATCTCTTATGAAAAGGATAGGACATAGTGTATTGTCTTTAATTTTAAGATTAAGTTATAAAATTATTTCGTATTTTTTTTTATTTCTCCATGATTCTCTACAGATGTTGAAACCCCAAACCTCACAATCATATAAAATAGCAAGAGTGACAAGAGTTCTAAAGGGGGGGTTTCCTCTTATCTCAAATTCAAATGTCCATTGATATAATATGTTTTCAAGACCATAAAAAGCTTTTCACTCTTCATTTATCAATTTTTTCAATGATATAGGTTTATTTAAGTTTGTCGTGAAAATAAATTGTAAGATATTTGTATGAAGTCACTTCCTAAAAATTCTTGTCATTGTTCATGCAATTAGTGAGTGATCTTTTTGGAATTTGATTATCATAATGTTTTTTTTTTTGTAGTATTAAAATTCATACCCATATTAGATTAAAAATATTTAAGGATTTTTAGTTGTTTGTCGAGATCATAAGGAAACCTTATGATAAGAACAATATTGTCAACCTAAAGAAGAAGGATGATGGCTATTCCAATTAGAATTGGGTGACACAACTTGTTTCTTACAACAACCCTCTAATTTGTCATTGTATATGTAAAAAACGTTAGAGGACATGGAACAACTTTTTTTAACTCATATATTATAAATGAATTCATTCAATTGGCTCTTAATGTTTTTAAAATTCACAATAATATTCTCATACAACCCTATCACAAAATATCTCAACTCAAAAGTAACTTTAGCTATTCTAATATATTCCAAAAGTTAGTTCTAGGGATTGTGTCAAATACTTTTCTACAGTCTATAAAGCAACATAGAATTTTAGTATGATGATAGTCTATCACAATGATCCCAACGAGGTAGTACATAGTTAAATGAAAACTTTTGAATTGGCTTTCCTTTAGCTCTTTCCCCTAGCTTTCTAACAATAGATTTATATTCATTTCCAAAACAATTACATATAATTAGATAAGATAGGGGTGATCATAATGGTATTATAATCAAAAGGATTGTTTTTATTCCTATATTAAAAAACAAAACAATTACATATAATTAGATAAGATAGGGGTAATCATAATGGTATTATAATCAAAAGGATTGTTTTGTTCCTATATTAAAAAACAAAAACAATGGGCATCTGAGTCCACAATTCATGGATTGAAGAGCTTGTGAATATAAGGGATGATGATACGATTTCCTACTTTTAGGAATTTTTCTTGGTAGTCCTTGATATTTTTAACTTGAAATATTATTAGCCAATTAACCTCAAAATCAATGTTTTCTAAAGAGAATACTTCCTCCTCTAAAAAATGGGTTTGAATGTCATGCATGACATTGAGAGATTCATGAATATTTTCAAAGTGGGAATTTAAGTCCCTTAAGTGAATCATATTGTTTTCTTTAATTTTATGAGTTAGAATTTTTATTATCTATCTTAAAGAAGTATATAAAAGCTTCCATTGTTTTTTAAATAATGTTTTTTTATTATTTTAATTAGATATTTAATATGTTTTTATCTTTTAATTAGATATTTATAGCTATTATCTTATTAGATTTTAGAGTCTTGTTGTAGGCACCCATGTTAACCTTTCTTCTATGATTTTATACTTCTTATCATATTATGAGTAGGTTGTTCTATTTTTTTTTTACATAAAGAACTTGTTACTAAATGTGGAGATTAAAATAATTTGTTTAAATTATAGAAAAAATACATTAGAATTACAATTGAAGCTATTATTTAAGATAATAACTTCAATTGTTGTTTCAACATTGAAATTTATTTTTTATAATAATAAGATAGTAGCTTTATTTCTTATATTGAAATATCCTATTTTAAAATAATTTCTACCAAGAGGTGTTGGAAGTGATGCTTCCATCTGTGTCATGTGCATTATAGAAAGTGATGCTTCCATGTGTATCATGTACATTATAGGTTGTCAGTGAAAGTTCTGAGGTGTTATTCTAGAAAAGTGGTTGTTTCCCATGTGTATATATCCACTTTCTTAGGATCTAGATTTCTTGAAGTTGGTGATTTATATGCCTATATATGTAAACTTTGTGAGATGAATAAAAATAATGTGGTTTTGTGTTATGCGTGTGATCTCTCTCTATTCTCTTTGTTTTTCTAATATTGTATCAGAGTAGGCATTGGCTAGGAAGATGTGAGAGAGCCTTGAGTGTTATTGATCCTACATAAAATAAATTGGGATATGAGATTGTGTTGTGTGAAGTGTTTCTATGAATAAATTTAATTCTTTTTGTGTGTAGATTTGTAGATTTGTCTACTTGGTTTTCTAGATCCATATGCAATGAGAAACCATCTATAATGATCATGAGTATCTATAGGCAACCAAGTTTCATTGATGTGGCTTTTCAGTCAAAACCTTCACGGGCATTTCTGGGCAAAGCTCAGGCCTCATGTTATTCGTTTGTCCAAATGTTCCACATGGATTTTCATCTAATCAACAATTTGATCATTTCCAAAGATGTGGAAGTGCAATTTTTTCTTATTTAAAAGGATGAGAACATTGAGGGAAAGATTCATGGTTTGATTACAATGGTGGCCATGGTGACGAACTATTTTAGTTTTGTGGAATCTTTAGCATGTCAATGGGGTTGGAAAAAGAAATGGTCCACATTGTTGTAGAAGTCATTGGAGAGATTTCAGGTTCATGTTCTCATGGTCATGGACATGGTGTCATCTACATCAAAGATCCATGCATCAAGAATAATTTTTATGCACATAAGAAAAAAAATATTCACAAGATCTAAAATAAAAAGGAGGAGAACGCTAGTGCCATCTCATTTATTAATATAATGCAGTGATTTATTTTTCATTTAACATGGAGTGTTAACTAGATCATTTAGATTTTGAGAATTTCAAGTTCAAAGTTAGTTGCCCATAGTGGAAGTCAATGCTAACTCAACCTTATCCATTAGATATGCAACTCTTCATAAATTTCTTAGGTGTCGCATGGTATTAATTTTTTTGGCCAAATCATGATAATGATTAAATATTGGAGAATATTTTAGAAATTGAACCAAAATGAGACACATTCCCACAACATTTTTAGGATTTGAGAAACATAAGAGAGGCTTTAAATCACCAAAAGGAATTAACAAATCATGATGAAAAGTCTAATTATTGAGCCACCGGTTGCACCTCACCATTTACTCATGAGGGTCATGTGTAAAGTTGTAGTAGTGAGGTGTAAGAGAATTTGTGTATTAAGAAAAAAATGGTGTTTCTTTGAGTGATAGTTATATTTATGTTCTTATTTGTAAAAAAAATAATCCAATGATGTAGAACCAAAAAGAATAGGCCAACTATTGAATAGTCTAATCTGACTCATCATGCTTTGAGAGAATTAGTTACTAGTTGTTCTAAATAACGTCAAGTTGGTGTGACCCATCGTGCTTTGGGAGCATACATCTAGGTTATTTTATACAAGATCAAGTTGTAGAATTTCCAACTAAAGACATTCTATACCCATAATTCTATCCTATATAACTAATGAATGATGTACATGGTCATGGATTCAATAGATGGAATCGGTTCCATAGGATGGTTCAGTATCGAGATTGACTCATTGTGCTCTAGGAGGTCAAGAAGCATCAATTCTATAAAATATGTCAATGATGGTTAGAAGCAGTTATATCTTAAATGTATCAAGTGGGAAGCTCGAAATTTTGGTGAACAAAAGAGAAAAAACTTTGATATTTTAGAGTGGATGTGAGTGCTAGTCATAACCATATCAGACCAATGTGATAGAGATTCATTTGTTATTGTAATGTGTTTTTTCAATATTTGTTACAAGTAAGCATTAAGAAGAGTGTTGGAAGTAATGCTTCCATGTGTGTCATGTGTATTACATATCATTAGTGAGAGTTCTAAGGTGTTATTCAAGTAGTGGTTGTTTCCCATTTGTATGAGTGGTAATTGTGCCATCTCCTAGTCATAGATCCACTTTCTTAGGATCTAGGTTTGTCAAAATTAGTGATTTATATTATTCTATATGTAAACTTTGTGAGATGAATAAAAATAATGTGGTTTTGTGTGTGCAATATCTCTCGAATCTATCTATTTTTCTCATAAGGGGTGCATCTATGATGCATTAATGAGAAACTGAATATGGAGGCTAATATGCAACCGCACCCCACATCTTCATCATCTTCTTTCCTGGATCACTCTATCGAAAAACCCAACTAGAAATATCACCTGCAATAGAGGAGATAATGATATGAGATGACAATCAATTCGCCCAAGATACCCCCTTTTAGATAACCAAACAAAAATTTTAGAGAAAATATTGTGGATCCCAAACTATGAAATGTGGTAATACTTTGAGTCTCCCTTTTATGTCAAACGACCATCTCAAAACTGACTCCATTGTGTCAAAATAAATCCATTTAGTACTTTGTACCTGATTCAAGATGTACACCCATACCTTCGCTGACAAGAGACACTATATAAAAATATCAGAAACATCCTGCTATGTAAAATGAGAGAAAACACACCACCTTGGACCAGAGTAGCCCCTTTTACATAAATTATCCTAAGTAAGGATTTTGTTTTTCCATGCCAGGAAATAAAAAACCGCTTTATAAGGAACTTGCCACATTCACGCTTTCCTATACCAACAGGTGTTAGTCAGGGGAATTGAAGAGTTTGAGATGTATTGAAAAAACTCTAATATCACCACCGATCCTTGTTTGAAGACACCATTCCACTCTAGATAATCACTTAACTCTTTAAGATCCAAACCAAAATCTTTAAAATTCTATATGAGATGGTTCAAGTTGGACACATGCTCTCCTGAAAGAGCAATTTGCATCATGCTCTTCCATATCAGGTATGGAAAAAATAGCTACCTACCAACAGTTGCCTAGTTCAAGAAAAATATACCTCTATTGTGTAAAGAAACGATAAAATCAATGGTATAGTGAGATGGTGAAACGAGTACAAGAATAATATCCACACCAATCCTGATTTGGTTTTCCCTACCGACTGACCAAAGCATCTAATCCATCAACCGATTGTTCACCTTAGTAAGGCTCATCCAAATGATCCAAATGAAATAACCTTTATTGTTCCCCACCCAACCCTTCTGTACTAGACATAAAATGCTTCACCTTTTAGATACTTCTCAACTATAATATCCTACAATATAACCATACCAAATATAGCTCACCATAAACATTTTGTAAGAAGAGTTGATCCAAATCTCCTTAAATCAAGGATGCCCCATCAACCAACCTCGGTCACTTTAGTAATATCCATGTAATTAACCAAATGGAATTTGATTGGCCATGATTCCCAAACCACAGAAAATGAGACAATAACATTGATTCTATAATATAGGAGGGTACCCAAAAGAGATGTATCCAATATACCTCCAACTATTGTAGGACAAATTGGATCAAGATATATCGATCCCCCAATGAAATCCAATGATGAGTCTAGAGAGGAAGATGCTAATGAATTTTCTCCAAAAGCCATGATCCCCAATAAGATATCTTGTAGCAATTTGGCTTCAATCTAAAGCCTAGATATGTCACGCCATCCTCGATGGAAAAGACCTCAACATTAAATAATTTGGAAATGTGAATAATAACTTCCAGATCAACAACCAAAGATATAAGAATATATTTACTACCATTCATATTCAATCTTGAGGGTGATGTGTAAAATTGCAATAGTGAGGTGTAAGAGAATTTGTGTATTAAGAACAAAATTTGTGTTTCTTTGACTAATAGTTATATTTATGTTTTTATTTGTAAAAAAAATAATCAAATGATATATAACCACAAAGAACATGCCAACCATTGAATAGTCCAATGTGGCTCATCGTGCTTTGAGATAATTAGTTACTGGTTGTTCTTAATAAGGTCAAGTTGGTGTGACCCATCGTGCTTTGGGAACATAAGTACAAGTTATTTTATACAAGATCAAGTTGTACAATTTCCCACTAAAGAGATTCTATACCCATAATGCTATCGTAGATAATTGATGAATGCTTCACATCGTCATGGATTTTATAGATGGTGTAAGTTCCATAGGATGGTTTAGTATCAAGATTGACTCATTGCACTCTGGGAGGTCGAGAAACATCAATTATGTAAAGTAGGTCGATGATGGTTGGAAACAGTTATGTCTTAAATGGATCAAGTGGGAAGCTCGAAAGTGTGGTGAAGAAAAGTGCAGAAACTATGATATTTCAGAGTGGATGTGAGTGCTAGTCATAACCATATTCGACAAATGTGACAAAGATTCATTTATTATTATAATGTGTGTTTTCAGTATTTGTTACAGGTAAGCAATAAAGAGGGTGTTGGAAGTAATGCTTCTATGTGTGTCATGTGTTTTACATATTGTCAGTGAGATTTCTGAGGTGTTATTCAAGAAGTGGTTGTTTCCCATATGTATGAGTGGGAGTTGTGCCATGTCCCAGCCATAGATTCACTTTCTTAGGATCTAGATTTGTCGAATTTAGTGATTTATATTATTTTATATGTAAACTTTGTGAGATGAATAGAAATAATGTGGTTTTATGTTGTGTGTGCAATATCTCTCAACTCTCTCTATTTTTCTAATAAGAAGTACATCTACAATGCATTATGAGGGTGATGTGTGATTTCATTTTTGCTCAATATGGAGTTCACACATATCCCTTTTAAAATAAAAATAGAATGTTCTCCAAAAAAATGTTGGTTATAATAAAAAACAAAAACGAATATACATGGTCTGTATGAAAGGAGATGTGGTAAACAAAATTCACAATCACGCTCAACCATAAATAAAATATTTAGATGTCCATAAAGTAACATAATTTCGTATTAATTTTAGAAAGATAAAATAACTAAACTAAAAAAAACCTGAGTTTTTCAATTTCAAGTATGAACAAGATGTATTATTCTTATACAGTTTAAATATCTTAATAGAAAACTTAAATAGACTATTTCACAACCACATTTAATTAATTAAATGTGGTTGACATACGTCGAAGGCTTAATTTATATCTACCACACAAGCCATTCATAAATATATAATAATAAAACTAATATTACAAAAAAAAAGCTATTACAATGAAAATATTATTAATATTATTGTTAATAAAAGTAATTAATTAATATTTAAATAATAATAATAATAATAATATTGTTAAAAATATTAAATAAATAAGTAATATTGAAAATTTAATTAATTAATATTGAATAAAATAAAAAAATAATATAATAATAATGATAATAATAATAATAAAATTAAATAATAATACTAACAACAATATTACTAAAAATACTAATAATAAATAATTGATCCTATAAACCCTATAATGAACATGGTTTACGATGGTTGATTTTCATATCGAGACAATCTTTCTCACAATGCGACATTGGACCATGGTTGACCGTGGATGACCATGGCTGTCACAATGTAACATTGGACCAAGGTATTGATAATCCCAAGGGTATGAATGCTTCTATTGATAAATCCAAGGGATTGATAATATAAACCGAAGGGATTAATATTAAAATCCCAAGGGATTATAAATCCAAGGGAATAATATTAAACTCAAGAGATAAATATTGTAAACCCAAGGTATATAAACCCTAATATAAATATTTTAAACCACAAAATAAACATGGTTGACCATGGTTGGCCATGATTCATTTTGATATTGAGAAAAGCCTATTATAAACCCTAAAATAAATATGTTTTACAATGAATGATTTTTATATTGGCATAATCTTTGTCACAATGCAACGTTAGACTATGGTTGACCATGATTGATTTTCATATTGAGACAACCTTTGGCACAATGTGAAGTTGGACAATGGTTGACCATGGTTGATTTTCATATTGAGACAATCTTTGTCACAATATGAAGTTGGACCATAGTTGACCATGGATGACCATGGTTATCACAATGTGATGTTGGACCAAGAGACAACCTATGTCGCAATGTGACCATAAACCCTATGATAAACATCATTGACCATGGTTGATTTTCATATTGAGACAATCTTTGTCACAATATAACCATGGTTGACCATGATTGATTGTAATGTCGAGACAATCTTTATCACAATGTGACGGTGGACCATGGTTGATCATGGTTGATTTCCATATTGAGACAATCTTTGCCATAAAATGTGACATTGGACTGTGGTTGACCATGATTGATTTTCATATTAAAAAAAGCTTATATTATAAACCCAAGGTATATAAACCCTAAAAATAACATGGTTGACCATGGTTAACCACATATGATTTTCATATTGACACCATCTTTGTCACGATGCGACATTGGAATGTGGTTGACCATGATTTATTTTCATATTGAGACAACCTTTGGCACAATGCGAAGTTGGGCAATGGTTGGCCATGGTTGATTTTTACATTGAGACAATTTTTATCACAATGTGATGTTGGACCATGGATGACCATGGTTGTCACAATCTGATGTTGGACCAAGAGACAATCTTTGTCACAAAGTAACCATGGTTATGGAACATTGTTGACCATGATTGATTGTAATGTTGAGACAATTTTTGTGACAACGTGACATTGAACCATTCTTGATCATGACTAATTTTCATATTGAGATAATATTTGTCACAATACAACAATGAACTATGGTTCACCATGATTGATTTTCTTATTGATACAATATTTTTCACAATGCGATGTTGGACCATGGTTAACTATGGTTGATCATTGTTGACAATGATTGACCATGACTAACCATGGTTGACAGTGGTTGTCCATGTCACATTGTTGCATTGAACCATGGTTGAACAAGGTCCAGTATTTCATATCGAGACAATCTTTTAAATGTTTTTTGATACAAAGAATAAATATATATATTTCATAATTAGTTATCTTCTTAAAATATAATCAATCAATATTAATCTCATTATAACTATTATCTTTATAAAAATTTATTTGTAATTAATAAAGTTGATTATATTATTATAATATAATCCTTATTTGAAACAATAAATTCAAAATAGGTTAATTATTTTCATTTTCATTTTAATTGAGGTTACTTAGGTTAATCTTATACTATTAATCCATTGAGTTTATCAATTGAAGCATTCATATCCCTTGGGTTTATCAATCCCTTGGTCCAATGTCACATTTTGACAATCTTGGTCAACCATGGTCATGTTTATTATAAGGTTTGTAATACTCATTATTTATTACTAGTATTTTTAGTAACAATATTATTGTTAGTATTATTATTTAATTTAATTATTATTATTATTATTAAATTAATATTATTTAATTATTCAATATTATTAATTTTTAATATTATTTATATTTTAAAATTATTTTATTTTTAATATTATTTAAATTTAATTAGTTAGTAATAATATTAAATTTATTGTATATTTTTTAACATTTTTTTATTATATATATTATCTAGCCTTATGGGTAGATACAATAAATCTTGCGTATATATGAACCACATTAGTTAATTAATTGTGATAGCGCTAATATAATCTTACTAAATATAATTCAAAACAGAAAATAATATATAACGTTTTTAATTTATCCTTAAATAATAAAAAAAATAAATATAATGTTATTTGAATAAATTTACCAGAATAAATAATGTAATGTTATTTTGAATATAAATTTTACAAAAATACATTATAATAAGAAAAAATATAGTACTATAAAAGCTTATATACTTTAATCATTAAAAACATATTTATACTAAATATTCAACCACCTAATAAAAAATTTAGAAATGATATATTAATTAAAAAGTCGGAAGAAATTCCATGCATAAATCATTGGAAATATTTATAATAAATAATCAACCATATAATACAAAAAATAAAAAATGACATATTAACCACCACATATTTACCCATGTGGTTGTCATACTCCAATGAAGATGAACCTTTGTGCATCAATTGAGAGAAGTTTGAAGGAAGTAGTCATTTGATGGGGCATATGGAATTTCTTAATGTTGGATGCAGTTATAAGTAACTTTCACCCGTTTACATTTGGTGTAGGTAATTGTAGTGTGGGTGCCTAGTTGGGCTAGCCATAGATAACGCTTCAGACTAAGCATATTCATCCTGCCTATTAATTAGAAAGTCAACAAATTTTTTCCTATCTTCGGGTTGAAATAAGAAGCTTTCACTTAATTAATTTCAAGATTTTTTGGAAATGGATTCCAAACAACAAAATTCCACAGACTAGAATCGATAAAATATTTTAAAAAACATAATGTTAATCAAATATAAAAAAAAAATTAATAACTAAAAGCGTAATAAGTAAATATTTAATACTTCGAAGTAATAATTAAATAAATTTAATTTTTCTTTGTAAATTTAATAAGCGTAAGATGTTTTATACCATTAATAAGTAGCATTTGAAAAACATAATTTATAATAAAAAATTCAATTAAATGCATAGATAAAATATTTCATGGATATATATAAAATAAATTTTTTAAGGTTAAAACATTTCAAGTAGGCTCACTATTCTACATTTTGGCTATTTTTTATGTATATTTTGCCCAATTTTGTGTAAAATCTAGTGAAAGTTTAAATTGAGTATGGGCTACACAATCCAATGAACTTTCAAACATACAATTTAAACAATGGATACATCAGGGGAGAAGGGACAGCAAGTGTCTCGAGTTTCAAAAATGCAATTTAAACAATAAATATATAAAGGGAGAAGGCACACCAAATCTCTCTAGCTAAAAATATTTTTCCAAGTTTTGCACTCTCAAAAAAATTGCATCTCAAAAGTTTTGATCCCTGTTGAAACTTTCTAGATGGATCTATACAGATTTTTTTTCCAATTTTTACACTCGTAAAAAAATTTACACAAAAAATTTGATGATTTTGATGATCTATACTATTGTAAAACAATTTCTATTTAATTATTTTTAAATAAAAAATTAATAAAAAATACAAACAAAATATAATAGTAACATATTATATAAAATACAAATATAAATATTTAATTTTAATCAAAATTATAATTTCAAATATTTATATTTTTCTTTTACATTAAAAAATCAATCTATTATCTACCAAGAAAGAAAGGAAATCAAGTTATGTGAAGAGTATCCTTTAGTCTTCATAAAGTTAGGTTAGTGAATGTATTGGTTGAAATTTGATGAGAGGGGTTAGGCTCGTAAACCCTTCTGAAAAGAAAACCTGTGCTATGGAGATGCCCAACTACAAACAAATGTTGATGATACTATATATTTTTCCATTGTTTGACAAAATGTCTTTGCATGGAGAATATTCTCGGCCTTTTCTGATGTCTGGACATTGCCAATTAAAATTGAAAATTTTAAGGGAACACCATATCATAGTCAATAGTTGCAGACATGCAAAATGCAATCCATGTTGACAGTGACTAGGGAATTGTGGAGGGAAAGTGCAAAGCATGTTGCCAGTTGTAATGAACACAATACATAGAAAGGAGGCGTTTTGTCTCTTTCTGAAATGTTTAAAATATAAGTCAACGCCTCAACCGATAGCCTCGTTAAAAAATTAATGTTCTAACATTTCAGTTCCATTCAAATCAGCGCGTCGTCATTTCATAGGAAAGCAACATATAGAACAGTGCTTTAATATGTGGATGGTGCACATGCCGCGAGTTTATTTATGACCCTCGAGGATATGATGGCCTGCTCACATGATTACAATATCTCTTTCCGCCAGCCCAAGTTATCAATATCAAATTGAACTCATGAATATATAATTATAATAATACATTTATATAAGAGGAGATGAAGACTTCAATTGAACTCGTTGAAGTAGTATGAGATGTTGGGCCTTTCCCACATGTAAAGATGGCCTCAATGTCAAGTAATTTGAGAGTCATATCATGGTGTTCCAAAACTAGGTCGCACTGATCTTCTTAGATGTCATTAGCTGAAGTAGAATTTCTCTCTTACTTTCCTTACTCTCATCACTCTCATTCCTCTTGAGGAGGAATTTTCCAAATGTGTAAGTATTGGTTCTATTGGCCATGGGTGTGGTTGGTATCCAAAATCTAATAAGTCACAAAAGCCTCTACCTCTACATCAGTGAATTCTACTT
Organism: Pinus taeda; assembly: GCA_000404065.3. NCBI lineage: Eukaryota > Viridiplantae > Streptophyta > Pinopsida > Pinales > Pinaceae > Pinus > Pinus taeda. Next base: position 1,616 of record APFE030612145.1, on the reverse strand, counting down.
GATCTGTGATGACTTTTTTAGTTGCATGTTTGATTTTAGCTTGAATTTCTTGATGAATGTGAGAGTGAAAAGACCAGCAACATTTTGAACACATAAGTGTGTGCAGACACTGCCCTCAACATGCCTCGAAGAACCATGTCAACTCTAGGTCCTTTGACAAGGCATGATAGGTAGGAGGTGCCAACTTAAAATAGAGTGGAGGAGAGGCTTTAATGTAGGGGGAAGCCATAAAGATGGAGAATGAAAATCACAAAGAAGAGAGAAACAAGGAAAGTGGAACAAAATCTAATAGGAAGGTGGAAACTAACAAAGAAAGTACCCTCCTTGCAAAGAGAAGCCACCACCTTCAAACGAAACAGGTGAGATGTAGCGAGGAGAAGAAAAATGTAGGGGAAAATGAAATAAACTAGAGCTAATATGGCGAGCAATGAACACAATTACCATTACTCCAAAGCCTTAAGGGGTTGATAGAATGTGAAGGTTATAGCTTCTCCTTTGTTAATTCTCCACTATAAACATCATTATTGTCCCCGCAAACAAATAAATAAAAATTACTAAAATAGAGAAAACTAAGATAGAAAAATCTAATCTTCCCCACACCTTAAAGTAAACAAAAAGGAGTGTCATAATTCTTTTTTCTCTATCTACCACAAAATAAAATTCTAACTACCACAAAATATGGCGTAGAGCTCTACTTCATCCAGAGAAAATACCTAATACACAATGAAATACCAAACTTAATAAGACAACTACCGTAGTGATAGTTCAGGTTACCACCTTATGTCTTCATTAAAATAATGCATTGGTGAGGTGTATGGCAACATCTTTCATCGTAATAAAAACATTAAAAAAGTAGGTAACCATGCATTCACCCTCGATTAGTGGGGTGACCATGTGAACTCCGCCCCTCTCTCTATCACATAAAACGTACTTATCACTCCATAATGAATACACGTTTCGATTAATTACACTAAAGTTGATATATTTTTAAAACGATAAATGAATTTAAACAACATTACTACATAACTTTTTGATTATATATAACTTTTTCTAGTCTCCATTCAAAAGTCATAAAATAATTCAAATGACATTATCTTATAATTTTTTTATTTATACAATCTTTTTAAACTACTATAATATATAGGGTTCTATAAGCTTAAAAATAATAATGAAACTTAAATAACATCATGCCATCCCTTTATAATTATATATAACATTTTTTAATCACAATGAGGTTGATTGGTTTAAATTGATAAAAAAAAAAAAATAACATCATAACATCACTTTCTTTAAATCTTTTTTAATTACAGCATTACATTAAATCTTTTTTAATTACAATGAGATTGCTATTTTTATAAAGCGATGAGGAAATTTAAGTAGCATTATCACTCTGTAATTATATATAAATCTTTTTAATTATGATAAGTTCATATGTTTAGCAAATGACAAAGGAGATTGAAGTAAAGGAATTCTATATTAATTATGATAAGTTCATATGTTTAGCAAATGACAAAGGAGATTGAAGTAAAGGAATTCTATATTATCTCGTGACAAGGAGATTAAGTAAAGGAATTCTATATTATCTCGCAAAATTATATTTATAAATAATAAAATAG